>JAQGAS010001892.1:0-14315 GCA_034686365.1 Pachymerium ferrugineum
TCTGGGCTTGCTCGTCTTTTGATAGCGATGATATTAAAGCATTAGTACTATTGATTTTTGTTTTAGTTGTTGTAGTACAACTTCAGAAATTTTGAAAAAATGCCTACTCTCGCCTACGCGCACTAAACCGCACTTCGCCCGCATACACTCAATATTGAAGTTGTGCTTTTTTTGCCATGAAGGACGGCAACGGCGCTTACGCATATGGGACGTGGTACTTGAAACCGACCACCACGCACTACAGTGGCGAACCCACTAACAACATCAGCCAGAATGGGAAAAAAGCAACAGATCATCAGATGAAATAGCTGTTACTGTATTGCAAGATTCAAAGCTTCCACCAAGTTTTTGGGCAGAAGCAGTTCGTTATTCAACATACATTACTACATTAGAAATAGATGTCCGACAAAAGGGTAAAACACCAGAAGAGGCATGGTTTGGGAAGAAACCTTCAGTGAAACATCTTCGTGTTTTCGGTTGTAGAGCTGAAGTACAAATCCCAAAACAGAAGAGAACTAACAAGTTGAACTCTAAGACTATTTCTTGTATATTCCTTGGTTATGCTATGAATAAAAAGGCATGGAGGTTTTATGAGCCATCATCTACACGCAAGATTATCAACTTCACTTGATGCTGTATTTTTTGAAAATGAATCAGATGCATCATTGACAAGACCTTGAAACAACACTTGGTTATGGTGGTAAAATTGCAACCCAAAATGAATTTGAGTCATGACCCACCTGTTGCAAAGAAACGTGGACATAACGATTTCGTAATGCCTGGCAAAACTTGTCACTTGCAACTAGACTCTCACAACAGCGAGATCCTTTTATATGAGAGGATCAATGAATCGACCACCAGGCATAAAGGACTGGATGTGGGAAGCTCACAAAACTAGAGATGTGGGAAGTTTTTTATGGAATAAAAAAAAAATTCCTAAGTTCAAACAAAGTGGTTAGAGTATTTCTTTAAGAAGACAACTCATTACCAGGGATATCCAGAAGAGATATTTTTGTTTCAAACTTTGAAGACTAGTCGTCGAGGAAGCGAGCAAGTCAACCGACTCTCACTTGTGTTAGGTTTAAGCAAACTTTGCCGAACTAATGCACGGGAGAACCACGACGATTCAGGGCCACAAAATTCGAGCGGGTAGAGACGGTGAATACACGTCATAAGTTAAAAAATATAAAAAAGAAGATGGAAAACAACATTTTAATTCGAAAGAAATACCATACATTGGTAGTACCTGAAGATTGCATAGGAGCTGCATTGAAAATCTGTCATGATCAAGCTGGACATTTTGGCTATTTAAAGACTAGACAACTATTATCTCGCAGATATTGGTGTCCTAACTGGATTAGAGATGTGAAATGGAATCAATTGTTGTGGTCGGGCCTGGCCACAGAAATCAATCTCATTGGCACTTTTATTTCTGTTTTACTTTTTACGCAGTTTTAACTTAGAATTAATTTTTGAGGAGTTTCAAGTCAGGGGACTTTGAACACTGGAGTCTATGTAATGAGAGTATAACATTTGAAATTTGCAAAAGTCCAAAATATGATAAGCTAATGTCTTTTGCAACCTCTCACTCCGTCCAAGCATTTTGCGTATCCTAATCGAATCTTTTTTTTCTCATAGGAAGCAGCTCAACTGGAAGATGCCATGGTAAGGCTTAAGCTTTCATTTAAGTCAACTTTGCAACCGATGGAACTATTGATCTTGTTACTCTATGATGAATTAAATGACGATTCCGACGAATCTGATGTCAACGGCCATGTTGATAAAAGAGGGCCGTATAAGAATTGGCACCCCTACAACCTCATTGGCATCAAATAGACTGAATACGCGTTAATACTTAATCTTTTTCTTTTGCAATTTCTGAAAGTTAATCAAATGATTCCTCACCTATTGAGTCGAGGAAAAGGCTAGGACCATTAGGGGGTTTCATAAATAGACGATTGTCTGATTTTTGACGATTGTGTGTCACGTGAATGTTCATGCAATGACTGTAATTGGTCCTTAGTAAATCACGTGACACACAATCGCCACAATCGTCAAAATCGGATAATCGTCTATTTATGAAACCCCCCAATGATCGGTTCACGAAGGATAACATTGAAGAAGAAGAAGAAAAAGAAGAATAGAAATAATTAAAAACACTGAAACTTACGCCAAGAATTTTCTTGGAAAAAAATTTTAAAGAGAGATAATTTTTTACTAGAAAAACGTGTACGACCGGAAAGCAAAATTGGAAGAGAAATTTATCGCTGTACGCAGCAAGAACGTGCTAAGCATTTAGTACGCATAAATTAAAAGGCTTTTATTTAAAATCAAAGATTTATCAAATTACACATCAACCTCGCTGAAATTAGGCCCACAACAACTGTTGCTAAATAAGTGCAGAGGGGGAAGTTCTTTTCCAACAGCAACTCTGCAGTGCTAAAGTTTCCATGCCATAACAAATTGATGCCAAACGTCAAACATTTTGGAATCAGATGCAGATGCGTCAATGCGTGATTATGAAGGTTAGAGAAACAAAGGAGCCTCGAGCTATTTTGTAAATAGCGAGTGAATATTTTCTTTCTCTTCTACAGATGATATGAAAGATTACAATAGAAAAAAATGACTTCGCTACCAAGTGCGACATTTTTAAAAATTGAACGCAGATCTCAAGAGAGATCAGACCAGTGCCATCAAAGAAGTGGCGTCATTTACACCTTACATATTCTAAAAAATCTTAGAAAGAAAGAAAATTCCGAGACAAAAAGACGGATTAGCAGCAGCAGCAAGAAAATCCAAGGTCATGAAAAAACTTAATTCTTCTCATTGTGCAGCAATTAACAGGAACTCTGGTATAATTTAATTTTCTAGACCCACATTCGTACATCCCAAAACGGGTGTAATCAGACTCCTAGAATTCGTGCGGCTGTAAGAAGTCTGATATTGTTTACTTGCTTCATAAAGTATACTCGGTAACTAGAAACCTAACTGCTTTATGAAGTATGTTCACAGAAAAGATTTTGAGAGTAATAAAATAAAGAAATGACGAATACTAATAAAGCCTAATGCCGCCTACGACTGATGCTCATCATTGCCAACCGATTAAAATAAGTGCCGGAACGCATAGCTTAATCTCAAGACACAAAAACAAATATTTCCACCGCTCAATCGCTCACAACTACAAATAATAATAATAATGGGGGAAGTATTTCAGAACAAAGGCGCAATGGCGACTGAACGAAAAAAGAACGAGGCATAACCCGCCAGCATTAAAATAAAATTTTTCTTGCCTTGAAACACATTTGAAGCCTCAAAATATTTGGATTCAAAATTCTACAGTATCAATAAAAACGATCTGTTAAAAACTAGGCATGGATGGAATTTGGAAATACCTAAAAAAACGGATTGAATTGTCGACCTAAAAACACGGATGACTTGCTGCTTCTTTGCCTTCATGAATTGTGTGAGATCTCGCGTGATCTCGTAACGATGACGTCAACTCATGCTCTATGCTCATATCTCAACTGTTGATGTATTCTTACATCTATAATTCCTTTTTTTGCAGCTTAATTAATGTATCTTTAAAACATTTTATAACTTATAACATTAATAAAATTGAATTCATCCCGTACTACAAAAAAATGTTAATTTCAAGTTCTTATGACATTGAAAATCATTGGAACTAATTTTCAAGCGTAGCTATCACTTTATAAACCAAATCACATCAACCAACTGCCATCTCTAGAGCGGTTTTAAAATTAAAAGAAATTGTCAGAAATAAATTCACTGAACTTTTTGAATCTATATCTTCATTTTCAATGAAGCGAGTAATTATTTTTAAACTGATACTAAATATTAAATTTTGTTTTATCTTCTTTGCATGATGCTGCCCTCTGGTGTAAGAGGATGAAACTACACCAATGTTATTCCCGCATTCATTTACTTTATACCAATTTTATAAATTAGTATTTTTTCGGCCTTCAAAACTGAACTGAAAAAACACCAAAAGTACCCTCCAGGGTACCCTGACACACAGGGTATACCCCGCGTTTTTTGGAAACCCTAGTTTTGACTTAAATGAAACAAAAATCAGAAACAAACTTTTCTAGTTAATTTCTACACACCCTTAGCTGTGCGTAGGCAGACGTTATACGAATTTGCTACGTATCCCAAAACGGCTGCTTGGAATAAACAAAATGACAACTTTAACCTGCCATTGTTCAACTGGTTTTTCCTGTGGGTCTTCATCACTCCGAAAATAAATGGTTAACTGTCAACCATACAACAAGCGTGTCACGGCGCCTCGCTCTGTCATGATCCATGAGACGTTTAAATTGGAGAGAATTCTATGAACTTCGTCTGCACGAACCCGCCATCTGGTGAGAGAGTTTAAAAACGGTATTTTGGCTATGATAAGAATTTTGTCTGAACATCTGTCAGCGTCCTCTACTCTGATATGAAAATGGTGTTTATCACTGTTTACACAAACTGCTATTGTCAACATTAATTTTGTTCTTTTTGCAACCTATTTTTGCGCAAGTATATTATAAATGCTTTTTTTTCAATAAAAAGAGGATTATTTTATACTCCCTGTACTCTTACACATACATACACACACACACTGATGCAATGGAGATTTCCATAAGGTAGGTTTAATATGATAACAAGATTTATGACTGGCAGAGTACGAAGATCATTCTTATCTTCAATTACTATTTTTATAATTTATAGTGTAATAAGTATGCATTATACCGGTTCAGTAAGAAAAATGGTGCAAAACCAAAAATCGTGATTTTATTTATTAAGGCACTATATATATATATTATGTAACTTATACACAACTATATCGTCTCATAAATACTTCTTGCTACTTTGTATAAGCAGTAAGGGCACGATAAATTTAGCTAAAATTAGCTTAAGTATTTTTATAGACATACAAATTGATCTCCATTAGGAAATCTAAATAAACATAAGGTAGAGAGTAAGTAGATTAATGGGAATGAAGACAGGAAAAATCAATTCTGAACGTACACAAATTAAGCTTAAATTTTATATATAAAACATCCTCAGAATAAATACGTATTGAATTACAAAAGTGATTTAAATAATAAACATTGTGCCACACCCTGAACACGAGGCTCTTTATGGTACGCTCTCGCTACAGCCAAAACATATCAACGATACAAAAAATGATAGACCGAGGATTGACCAATTTATACGACTTTGAATTTGTCCATTGCAGCCTTCTTCAACACAACTTTGAACACACCCTGAGACATATCTTTCATCATAATAAAACCCCCCACAATGGCTCATACGGACGAGTTCAGTGTCCACAGTTAACGTGCCGCTATCTAGAGCGCATCCACGTACCACCATTTGCTGTCCATTGTCTAATCGATGAAAAGTATAATGCAATTAACTACATTTAAAACTAAAAATTAAAAATGAATAAACAAACAGACCACCAAACGTTCCTTTCAATTTAATACAGGCACTAGCTGGAAACACACCGTTTCTCCCTTTCCTTCCACCCATACAAGGGTTTTCTATGATTGAACTGCTGAAATCTAACGACCAAAGAAAATTAATAAACAAAAAAGAAGTTTGTAATCCGAAATGAGAAATCTTACTGTTATGAAATGGATCATCACACGGTGGATTATTTCCGTTAATAGAAACGCATTTGAAACATTCCAATGTGGATCGTCCTACGCACAGACATATAAACGGTGGGTGAGACGATTTTGGTGTTAAGATGCCTACGACTCACCTGGTAGAAATAAGATGAATATGAAAACTATAATAGGCGCCGCCATGCCCTCGGCACGAGCCCTGAGTTGGGCTCCCCAGTCGTGCGTCACCAGGTTATGGCTGGCGGAAAGATGTGCACCGGAGTGGGGGAGGAGGAGAGGAAGCAATGAGACGTGTTGGCACGAGCCCCATGGGCACCGCGCCCAGTCTGCCTCGCTTCCCTGTTGTGTTGTCAACACACAGTTGCTAGGCAACCTCTCACCCACGATCATGGCGCCATCATTCTTGCATGTTCATTCCTTTCGCCTACACTCTCTAATGGAGACAGTGTTGGATTGTGGGATTAATAATTAAAATCGGTTAAATTAAATAGATTGTGTGTGTGGGTGGGGGGGATCGATTTTTCATCTAAAAGTATTCGTCACAAAAAATGATTTGTTGTTTCAAGTGTTGAAAATTATTGATTGTGTTGGATGATTAAAAAGGCGGAAGTGGATGATGGCAAAAAGTAAATGCGGGGTTGTAGTAGTTAGTGTGGGGGTTTAAGGGGCCAAGGCGTGGGCGGGTTTTCCTGTGGGGGATGAACACGTGGAAACCATCAATTGTGGGTTGCCATGCCAGGAAATCCACGCCAAACACCCATGTTTCCTTTAAGCCTAATTCGCAATTCTATTTTACAAATTTTTATTTTTGAGGCGGAAATAACCAACTATTGATTTCTACGTGGGAGAGATACCGAAATAAAAATATCAAAGTCATTAGTTGCCTAGACACGTTCACAATAACTTTCGCTTTTTCTATGTATGAATGTGAAATCGTGATTTTTTTTTTTTTTTTTATATATAATCCGCTTTCAGAGCAATCTTTTGTATTTATCTTCCTATCAGAGTAATAAGCATTGCATAATTAGGAAAAAATAGACCATAAAACGTCAAAGGAAACCCTATAGCTTTATCACGCGTTTGTGTTCTGCCGCGAACATTACGTCATTTTGGTAGCAAATGTTTATCTTTCGATTCAGATAAAACAATTATGACGAAAACATTTGTTCATTGTTATTTCCCCATTGCAATGAGTCAACAAGTTCGTAATTGCTATTTTCGACTCATTTCTCGAACGGTGTAGCTGGAACTACGTTTTGTACGCACGAATATTTGTGTGTGAGTAGGTTCATTCATGAAGTCATTCACCCGTTTGCGCGCCTCAGTCACTGTTGGTCATGTGCTTTACTGTTTGAAGAGTGTGGAATGCCGTCCCCATTGTGTCGTGTACGTTCATCGAGTGGCCGAAGTATTTTAGTGTCAGGAATAACTATCGACAAACTCGGCCGTTATTTGTCGACCGGTGGCCTTGATAAAGATTCGTCACTCGGCTCCGTGTTGGTAATCGATTGCCGCCCATTCACTTCATTCAATGAGGCCCACGTTGTAAACGCCGTCAACGTTTACTGTCCGACTATCGTAAGACGCCGAACTCGCGGTCGGCCAACACTCGCTTCAATTTTACGCCCGGCAGCTTTGTACGATAAATTACGTCGCGGACGTTTTACAAACTGTGTCCTGTATAATCAAGGAAACGAAAAACCTTCTCAAGATGTTCAGATTAGACTCGTCGTTTCGTGTCTGAACCAAGAAACAAACATCAAAAATTTTTCATATCTCATAGGTAATTTTTTAAAATAATTTTTTATATATAAAATAATAATTTTGACTTATAAAATTCGTAGGTGGATTTGATCAATTTTATGATCGATTTCAACATTTCTGTGTGGGACGAATCGTCCCGGCCCCTTTGCCACCCGTGATACCCACTCACGTCGCACCGTTTTCGGATCACAGTGAACCAGTAGAAATTTTACCACATTTATTTTTGGGTAGCGAATGTCAAGCTTCGAATCCAACTGTGTTGATTCGATTGGGAATAACGGCTCTAGTCAACGTATCCCCCGTTTCATCTAGTCATTTTTCCTCCTTTTTATACAAATGCATTCCCGTGGAAGACTCCTGTAACGAAGAAATCGGACGCTGGTTCCAGGAAGCCATTGATTTCATAGGTAAATGAAAGATTTTAATTTTTTTTTATAACATTTTAATAACCTAAAATGTTAATCGCAGACCACGTAAAAAACTCCGGTGGAAAAGCACTCATTCACTGTCCAGCGGGTGTGAGTCGTTCCGCTACGATTTGCCTCGCCTACGTGATGCATTCACGCAGACTTCGATTGGATGATGCGTTCGATTTCGTCAGATCTCGCCGACATGTAATATCTCCAAATTTTAACTTCATGGGACAGTTATTAAGGTTTGAGGATGAAGTGTTCCCTTCCTCGAGAAATTTCAACTCAACTTCTCCCACATCCAAAGAACTAATCCTCACTCCTCAGGGAGTAGACAGGCAGTGTTAAGGCTTCAGACAGCGTGACCTCATTAGAGAATGGCCACGTCACGAAATTGTTTGTCCTTGTTTGGCCTACTTACCTGTAGAATTTTATTTAAGCCTGAGGCAATTGTGCTGTAGCGTGCCATATCACGTGGTCCCGTTAGTTCTGTACAATGATGAGAAATAAATAGTCATGTTGTAAATCGAAATGTGTGTGCTGTCTAGGATGTTGTTCTTACTCTTACTTTTACCAAGTGAGTACATTTTCATTACATTTAATGTTTATTCGCCAAATGTTTGCTTCTTACTTTTCCCCTAGCGATCACATGTAATCGTGTGTTCGTGGCCCACTTCAACATGGCGGGAGTTGAAGGTGATGTGAGGTTCAACCAACAGTCTGTTGATCTTCCGGTTTTGGTACGCGCCAGTTTATTAATACCATGGAATACTGATCAAGTTAATGCGTCATGGTCAATCCATACATTCCCCGTTGACTATAATTTTCAACCTGCGTGTAGTCAATCCAATTTAGGACCCAGGTGATAAGCGTAAATAAAAATCCTGATTAAACTCCCCTCGTTAAATGATATTAAATTTTCAGGCAAATCGATTTAAGTTCTATATTGGGGAGGTTGACCTTACCAGCGGAAGGAATAGAATGGAATACAACAGAAATCAGTTTATGGGGGCGTAATACTATTTGGGACCAAAGTGTTGTGATCGAATTTGGAGGCGTAACAAGCTGTGCAACTCTACTGCCAACCGCTCCTGTCAGAACGATGGAATCTCGTTTCACAGGTCCAATTGCCGGTCGAGTGTTATTCAGGCAATTGATTGCCCCTTCACCTGAAGAAGCATTAATTTCTGTCAATTTATTCCCAATCGATTCAACTCCCTCGGCCAATCACAAATGGCAGATTTTAGCCACGGATGTTTTAGATTCACGAGGAAAATCAGATAAATGTGACCATCTGCATGTGTTATATGATACGGGCGTTAAAAATAGTAGTTTATGCTCTACTAACACGCATGATAATTGTCCTTTGGGAGACTTAACGAGTAAACACGGCCCTGTGCATGTAGGCGGACGAAAATTTCGATTTGTCGACTCTAATTTGTGGCTTCCCGAGTTAAGTATAACCGTAAGGAGATTATTTCTTGTCATCTACGACTCTAAGTTTCCTGACTCTGTTTACGCCTGTGCACCTATGGTTGAATTAAAGCCTCGAGAGGTTATCTCTAATATTGACTTTAGACACGTCAGAGGATCAATTCATATCCTCCAAAAATCCCCTATGGATTTATCAAATATAACTTTAAAACTGGAAGCAATGTTATCAACAACTGTCTCTGCAATTGCTATACATGAGTTCCCTGTAGGCGTGCAATTGACCAAACATGATGACGTGTGTGCCCTGACGGGGAAACCATTTAATCCGTTTCAAGTAAGACATCACTATTATCATTGCGGGGTTGCAGTATTATTTAATCAAACTTTTTTGTTATTTTTAAGTGGGAGACAAGTAACAAGGTTAATAAGGATGATAGATAACTCGTTTAAAAGTTCAAAATTAATTTTTATATTAAATATAGTAGCAAATTATAGTGCGGAAAAACATTGTGTTGAAGGTTTAATTTAGCGTGAAGTTCACACCAGGTAACAATACGTTCCTCTGTGAATCATTATACTGTCAGTGCCGTTTTGCTTTGATAATAGCGTGTAAAATTTGAAAAACAAAAAAAAATTCATTACCAATTTGGAATTACGTAAAACATATAATAACTCATAATTACATCCTTTAAGATTTCAGAAAGCCCCGATGTAGGAAATGCCACCTACGACTTGTTTGTTGTGGGAGATTTAAGTGGGAAGTACGGAGCGTTGGAGGGATCATTCGTAGATGCATACATCCAATTATTTGGCGAAAACAGTGTTTTGGGTCGGAGCATTGTAGTACACTTGAATGAAGGAAGTAGTCGTTCATGTGCCACTTTGCAATCAGCTAGGCCTGTTATTTGGGCAAGAGCAATTTTTGTCCACCCACTTGCAGGACAAGTATTTTTTCAACAATTAGCTGATGAACCTTCGTCTGAAACCTACGTTCACGTTGATGGCCTCCAATATGCCGACGACCACGCCAACGATACTCAAGGCCACAAATGGTTCAAACTTTAATAATAATAAGCAGAGTTGACTTATAGAAAACTTAATTCAAACAATGGAGAATTCCATAAATTTAAGCTTTATAGGTCAACTTGAGCAAACTTCACTATTAAAATTTTTATTAATTTTTTTTCAGGGGTGTTTATTCAAATAGCGTAGGCCGTGATTATTTAAACTGGACTAAGCGTTGTGAAAGTGCGGGAAATTTGTATAACCCAACATCTGTAAATTTAGTATCAAAATCGCAACTTAATTGCGGAGGAAATGCCTTTCGATGTGCATTGGGTGATTTAGGTCGAAAATCAGGATTTCTACGAGTAGGGGCTCGTCGGTCATCTATACCTCTCACACGCCGTTTTCACGTGGATCTACATCTACCACTGAGTGGTGCCAACTCTATCTTAGGCCGGACGCTCGTCATATTAGATGATTTTGCTCCGGCTTTTAGAGGAAACCGGATGTCCTGCGCTATGTGAGTGGATGGTTGTGAGACTAACCTACAGGATTTTCGCGATATTTGTCAATTGATATTGATTTACTTTTTTAAAAATAGAATTCGCTCTACGATATCAATACGCGCAAGTGTGAGTTCATGGCGTTCGTCGGAGGATAATCTCCCCATTGCAGGTGGCATACACCTGGTACAGCCGACCACATTTGACCCGAGTAACGTTCTGGTTGAGTTAAATGGGTTGAAAGGGTTGGGAAGTCGTTATTCGATCAATGAGGCGCCCGTCCCATTTGAATTAGACTTTCCTTGTGGAGAAGACGTCCTGCAACGTCGATTCAATCCTTTCAATATCACAAACTTACATCCCGAAATTGCTGGTAATAATTGAAATCGATTTTATCGACGGAAACTAGTTTCTGCTATTGACATATGTAAAAATAAAAATAACCTGTCAGAAACGTGAACTTTTTTTACTTTCTTCACGTTACAAAACATTTTTATTTTTAGATTCCAGAGACGAATTCGCAGTAGGTGACTTAAGTGGAAAATACGGTGATTTAAAAGAAAAGGAGGAAATAAGAGAAGAACTGATCGATACAAATCTGCCGCTTCAAGGCCCAAATAGTGTTGTTGGTAGATCGGTTGTTATACACAAAAAAGAAAAAAATTTAAGGTGAATTTTTACATCAATATTTCATTTCATTCTACTTCAACTTTTTATTTTATTTATTTAAGATGGGCTTGTGCCAATATTGAATTAGATGTACCGGAAGGAGTTGAAAAAATCCATGCGATGGTTTCATTTCAAGATCCTAAAGGATTTGCGTATGGAGTGATGCGGTTGGTTAGTGTAATTTTTATTTTAAAATATTCGTCAGATTCAATTAAGCTTAATTTATTTAGACTCAGTTAGTGACTAAAAGTGGCGGGTTTAGTGACACTTGGATCGAAGCAACACTTCGTTATCCCGGAATAAATAATAAAAATTTGGTAAGTTTGAGATTCCTAATACAAATTACGGGTGATTTCATGTAAACTTGTTCAGACACGAGATCATAAATGGTCAGTTTATGTTAATCCTGTTGGGTACGACGCAACAGTTACACCATTCAAAGATAGATGCGTTGCAGCTGGCTTTAAATGGAATCCATACCTGATAGTGGATAGCATTGATGTAACTTAAGCAATTGTAATAAATAAAAAAAGGTCATAAAATTACTATTTCATATAGGAATATTCAACAGAATGTAGTATTTGGACACCGTTTCGCTGCGTGATGGGTGATGTCAGTCTACGTCAATCAACTCTTGATATTGGTGGTAAAACAAAAGTATTTAGTGATTCTAATTTACCACTTTCAGGAGATTTCTCAGGTAACATATGAATAAATTATAATACGTTTCAAAAAGCCCGTTTTTATATGTAAAATTTTTTATTCTTTTTAGTGATTGGACGTTCCGTGGTAATTTTTGATAAAGGCGGCAGTGGTAACCGGTTTGCTTGTGCTAACATCTTGCCAGAAAAGAGAGCCGTAAACGTCATTACGATAAAAAATCCCAGGTATTTTTCCAGTGCTCTATTTATGGAACAAGCACGTGATACATTGGGAATTCCACCGTGGATGATGTTCGCAGACGCCAAAAAAACTCGTTTAGTAATGGAGGACACCTGTGTCCAATTGACTGTCCATTTTCGGGGTCCTGATATTCAATTCCTGCAGGAAATTTTTACAGAATTGTTAGCTAAAGGGTACATAACACGCTACACGCGAGCACAGACAAATGAAAAAAAATCTCGGTTTGGATATCGATTATGCCGCACGGAGTGTAAGTACATGAGTAAAATCGTTAATAAATAACACGAAAAATATGTGTAATATTTTTTTTTCCAGTTAACCATGCTAGAAGTTCCGACATGCCATTTGTACTTCTAATAAATTTTATTTTTTTCATTTTTAATTATTTATTTTTGTAATTACAAAATTTTAAAAATAATGAAATAAAAAAGTGAACATTTTATATTTTTAAGTTCTAATCGTTTTTTTCATAATTGTGTAGATAATCTTTCCAATTTGGCTTTTCACGGTTTGAAACAGTCAATCAGCTGTCCCCAATATCAAAGGAGTAACAAACTTGTTTGACAAGGCCATGTGGTTTACGTTTCTCAACAGGCGTGGATCCAGAATGCAACTATATGCGACAATCGGAGAGCAAATGAATCTAAAATTATTTGATCAGTTTCTGACGTCGAAAATTTGTAAATGCGAATTTACGCGAAGAAGATTTAAAAGGTGTGCCTCCTGATACAGAAATTAAAAATATTATTCTTTATCACTTTGATGTTGTCAAGTCAACAGAAATAATTTACTCGGATAGCCAAAAAACTTTCCGTTTTAAAAAATTCGAATCTTTGAGAAACTACCGGTAAGTTTTAATCTGTATTCTAGTTTTTATCCTTATTAAATTTCTTTTTACTACATAAAGGTTTAATTTATACTCCCAGAAGATGCCTTGCGCAGTGAGACTATTGTTATAAGTTGATGTTAATAAGAATTTTTATGTTTCAATATTCCTAATATTCCTGAAAATGTTTATGACATTTGCGATTCCAGTACATTAGTAACCCACGAAAAAAAGGCTAACTTTATAGTCCCCAATAATTTTAATTTGTTCAAGTGCCACATCAGAAACTGATCAAATAATTTTAGATTCATTTGTTCTCCGAACAGTGTATTGCCGCATGTAGTTGCATTCTGGATCCACGCCTGTTGAGAAACATAAGCCACACGGCCTTGTCAAACAATCAGCAAAGTGGGCACTTCACATACATGAAGCAGTTTGAGACATTAATACTGACATACGGGAATCCACGAAATTTTCTTCTTTTGAACCGATATACATGGCTACTATCCAACACTCAACAAGATTTGGTTCTGATATAACAAGAGGAGTAGTACGACTTGCGAGACGTATGAGACAAGAGGGCTGAGGCGGTAGAAAATATGCTGGTTGCACTCAAGGGAGATAGAAGCTGTGACGCAGGATAAACAAAAATTGTTGCAGCGCGCCTAAGACTTGCACTCTCCTCTCCCCACAAGAGAGGATCGAAGTTGACAAGCCAGGCACTTCACTGCTCGAGACAAAGGTGTAAGAGAGGCGGGAGTTGGTCGTATAAGACCAATGGAATTCAATTTCTTATAGGAAAATTTCCAATGGGATCTTACAAGATTTTGCAGCAAGAAACAGGAGGTGAACCAGAGTCAGGAATTGAAATCAAAAGAATACATCAAACCAATTATACATCTGAATTAGATAAAAAGATAAAATGGAAAAAATGTTATGAAAGAAAGAAAAGAATTTTTGGTGCATTTTCTTGTATTTTTAATGATTTGGAATGCTCCAGTATATTTTAGCCTTTTCAATTTTGTATTGTTGTATTTGGAACAGTATCACCAAAGGTGTGATACAGAGGTTTCATTATTAATCTAAGCAAGAAGAAGAAGAAGAAAAATAAGGCTTAAACGCCGCCAGCGACAGCTAGGGTCATACGCGGCGAGAGAACACTAAG
>JAQGAS010001893.1:0-14301 GCA_034686365.1 Pachymerium ferrugineum
AAATAAATGCAGTATTCTAGAAATTCATTATTATTCTCGTAAACACAAGAATAAAATGGGCTTTCTCGCCCTCGCTTTTCGGACGGCGTCTCTCAATTTTCGTTATCCGAAGGAGGGTCATGGTTATGTTGGCCGTATTGTTTGAAACCTTCGTCGCTTTTATTTAGCGTCATTTTATTTCTTTTATACATTGTAACTCTCCTGCTGGATTTTCAGTGGACGTTCCAACGCAGTTCCAATGGCATTACAAGTGAAAACACGATAGCAAACGAAGGCGTTTTAGTTCATTCATTTCATTTATTTATTAGGTAAAATGAACAGAACAAAACAATTGTAACTGTAATTGGTATTATTCTCTAGCAGTAAGTTGTCATCTCGGGGGCCGTTAAAAAGCGTGTATGCCGCCATGTCTAACAACTAAGTGAAAAAAAAAATATGTTTTGACATGGGATCAACCTCTTCATCCGAATTCTCATTTATTAGAATATCATTTATACATTTCATAACTTATTACATTTCTTATTTCGTAATTCCGGCAGCATTCTGCTGAAAAAAAAAAGCGTTAAAAAAAGGAGAGTCTTTGTGATGAAGTCATACTCGTCATTGTCGCGCCCTAATTTTACGCATGGCGTCTCTCAGTTTCTGTTTCCTGGTGGACTTTCTCCCGTCCTGAAAGTTCCTCACCTCCGACCTGATTCCGGATAACCTGCATCCAATCAGTACTGATGTGAACGTCACCATGTTCACTGCCATAGGGAACCAGGGCTGATTTGACATTTTTCGAAGTTTGTTACTTCACTTTTCAGATTCCTGGCAAATTATTTCTTTGTTGGACGTCGCTTCGGACATGCATCTTTTTTTGCACACTGATTTTAATTTCATTTTATCGATCTCTACTTTGAGATGGGGTCATAGTTATGCGGCTACTCCCCGTTGGAATAACCATCAGAATTCTTTATTGCTAATTCTTTGACTCTGATAGAGTCAAAGGCACACCGTTACATTTATAATAAATTGTAACGGTAGTCTCGTTTTTTTTTTTTTACCTATGTAGTTTAAGTCCCCACCCCATGGGCCAGAAGAAGACGTTTCTAAGGAACATCTTCTTTTACATGTGTATTTCACGTCACTTTTTAGAAATTCATCAATTTTTAGAAATGTGAATTATTCCAGTTATTCCAACATCAATGAAAATATGCTGAATGTCATAAAAACTACCTTATCGACACCATCAAAAATGTCTAACATAGTTAATTCATCAGGTGGGGGATTTTCATTATCATCTTCGTCGTCAACATCTAAAGCGTAAATCGACTACATTAACTGGTTGGGAATGTTCGTTGGACTCAGTCATATAATATGACGGTGTTGGGACCCATTTAGCTTTGTATGATGAATACACCCCGAATACACTCTTTTTATCCATCGTTACCTGTTGTGTTTCTTTTTTCTTCTTGTTTTTTTCTTCAAGCAGTTGTATTTTCTCATCTTTAGCCAATTCCATGAGACACACTAAAGCTTCAATCGTTGTTGGTTTCACTGAGTTGGTTACATATTTATGAGAGACTGTGGTAAATTTCAAAATTTACAAGGGGTCGAACGCGCACGCATTTGCCACAACTGTTCCTAAACCTTGACTGCCAACCAGGCATCAAGTCAAACGGGTCTCTTACAATGGCTCTGTAGAACAGCTCCGGTACTACTGTACGGAGATGTAGCGACCCATCATCTTTTTCACCACAGGTAATACTGTCAGCTTGCCGACATCCAGTTTTTTTTGAGATGCTCTCTTTCATTGGAGTTTTATGAAGAATAAGTTCTAAGATTTTGGTTGCACTTCTTTTGATTCCTGCTTGAATAAATTAACTTGTTAACTCAGGATGCTCTACTAAGAGCTTCACCCAATTATTTGTTGTGCTTCTCTGATTAACATTTTGTTCAAATCAGCCAATATTCGAGGTTTAACTAGAACTGATCTAGGTGAATGTACAGTTGGTATTGCATTGTGGCGGAATGACTGCCGCGTTTATTTCGAGACAATAGTCCAAGGAAAATTTGATTCAAAAAAAAGAGAAATGTTAATTGTCTTACGAACACGTGGTCGTCAAATTTCCAGTCGGTCGTGGCGAATTTATCAACGTGGTAGTAAAAATTTGGATTATTGAGGAGTTTTAAGAAGTCCTTTAGCTTGACGTGGTACTTTTTGCTAATTCCGCCCATAGCTGTAAATTGTGACAGGGTGTGGCGGAGTCACAAATGAAAGTAAATAAATTACTTTCAATTGCTCACCGCCAGGCCAAGGAAACGAGAAATAAAATAGGCATATATTTTATTTATATTGTTTATTACACAAAGAGTTAATTCTTTGTTTACACTTGTTGTCGGGACATTGCTGCATCCAGCCGCAGTTGATCTCTTCCTTTAGGAGTGTTCCTACATCTAAAATGAAAATTGGGAAATGTTTAACTAATAGCTAGGTAAATTACCTCAGACGTTCCAGAGTGTTGAAACAACTTTTAACCCTTACCATCTTACTAAGTCTCCATCCACCACACCTACCCTGTTTAAACTAATAAAATAATAATGTCATTAAACTTACTATTGGGCTGAAAGGTAAAGCTTTTATTACCTAAATAATATATGAATCAAATATGAATGATCCTTTGGAATCGTTTTCTGTAAAATCGACGGTTACGTTTTTGTAACTATGACTGCATTTTGATCTGCCATGACGGGGGAAAGGAAAGAAAGAAGTGAACAAGAGATAAAATAAAGAAACGAGAACTAAAATAAGCTTATCCTTTATAGTGTTTATTACACAAAGAATTAGTGAAATTATATCAGATGTAATTCATTAATATGTCGGCCGAACATCTATATGAAAATTATTTATTTATTTTATTAAATTTAAAACTTATTACTTACTAGTCCGTGTAAGTCGGACAACATCATTAAGCGATTGTTGACATTTATCGAACAAAGCTTTTTAGGTTGATGGTTGAAAGTCCCAACAGTGTGCAGGAAAGTTGTTCACTAAGTCTTATCAATTTATGTTTTTGATAAAACAATCCCGCAGAACTGTAAATTAAAAATAATTTAAGGATTAAGGGATTAAAAAGGGGTTGTTTCGGGACACCTGTTACCATGACGTCAGAAAGAGATCTAACTGTCTTGAATAATGATATGCCCCTGCTAAAATTGTTTATCGTTCTGTTAGATTCAGACGATAGTATCTCATGACGATCTTCTTCCATAAGTCCAGTGTTGCGTAGTATATTGTATACGTTACTTGTTAAAGCGTCTTTAACTCCTGTTTCCCGCCTTATAGATGGCTTTTTATTGCCCCACGTAATAATTTCCTTTGCCCTAAGCTTCCGTGGAACAGACGGGGAACAGTCTTTGTTCTCTGCAGACTCCATAAGTCGTTGTAGCCAATTCCGTCCCGCTTACCCCTGAAAGATCCCATGGCCACAGACAGCCCAGGAGATGGGAATGTAAGGGACTCATAGATCAAATATTTTCTTTGAATAGGGATTTTGGAGCTGGATAGTGATTACATCATCCCACCGAATCCTACGGGGGAGGCTTCGTCAACGGGAATGGAACTTCTCTGCTCATCAAGCTTCTCCGTTGGGAAAGGACTGCATTCGATTTCTGGCAATTCATACTCTACTCGACATCGCTCTGTGGATCGTTGTGCTCTAGCAAGTTTCGCAAGGATTGGGCCGTCGGTAACTCCGACGCCCACATTCCGATCAGAATTGCCCCGGGTGTGCGGTTTAGATTATATGGTTATTGTATTATTTCAACTATTGAAAACAAGTTATGAGATAATCTCGAGTTCACGTTATCATTTTGGAGCTATTTTAAAGAAATAGAAAAATTGATAACGAAGTTGTAAAATTTGAAGAAGTTGTTTGGCTTCAGATAAAGGTAGTATTGTGAAACAAGAAATGAATAGATAAGAAAAAAGGGGCATAAGATTAACAAATATACTGATGGAGGTCTAATGATCTGGTAATAAGAAAATAAAATAGGGTGTTCTTAAATGAGCAGATGACCTCAGAGCAGAGAAAGAGGTCATTAGACCAGTCTGTTTCTTCACCATGCTTGTTCATACAACCTGACCAAAATGAAATAAACACTTAAAAAGGCAATGTTGATTATTCACTGCAGCTAAAAAACAAACTTCCACACTTAGAATGATTTCTGCATTCGGTCCCAACCACTTGCAGCTTTTTATGTCTTCAACAATTCGACTGCATTTTTGTGTTCATGTAAATAATCATAATAAGTAACTTATTTTGGCTGAAGTCACAGCGCAAAGTTATACATAATTAATAAGCATATTCAGAATTAATATTTATTAGGAAAGATTTCAAGCCTCGCACATTCTTGAATCTCTGGAAGCAGTCGATTGCAGCTAGTCGTTTGGGATCTGGTTTTCTGCCTTCTGATGAAACCAAAAGTTCCTTCCAATCAATCTCACAACCCACACACCCACTTGGGTGTGAGACAACAGACTATAGGAGTCGGCCATCTTTTTTTTTTGGGAATTTTAATAGTTAGACTTGTGATTTTCAAAGCAAGTGGTTGTGAGTTCTAATCTCTTCTCTGAGATCTTACAGATGAGCTATTGAGGTAAGGATGAAAGTCAGGGCCGGCTCAAGAGATTTGGCGGCCCTAGGCGAAGTTCAATTAGCGGCCCCCCCTCCCTAATTTTTTTTATAAAATGATTACAATTTCGGACTTGTTTATTAACAAATTTTTTTAACAAGTGCAACATATATTTCTTACAAAAAAATTGTTTAAATTGTTTAAAATTGTTTAAACATCCTTTTAAATCTTTTTTAGAAAATTTGAACTCTGAAATTATTTTTCATTAACAATCAGGCCGCCATTTTGTTTTTTGGACCTTAATATTAATGAAAAAAGATTTTAGTTCAATGAGCCTTAACCTTAACCACTGGCTCTCAGAAGAGATAAAAGTTAGAGGTTTAATCTCCATTTTAAACATTATTTAAACATAAATTTTCAAAACTAAAATGCGTCATTTAAGACCCACTTCAGACCAATTTTAGACCCATTCACAACCCACAACCCAAAAACCGAAACCTAAAAACCTAAACCTAAAAACCTAAACCTAAAAACCTAAACCTAAAAACCTAAACCTAAAAACCTAAACCTAAACCTAAACCTAATGGTAGTTAGCACTTTAGACCAAAATCACTTAAACGAATTGCTTGAGCCGTCTCCGGTAATACACTGCATGTGAATTTCACTATGCCGCTTGGAGCTTGGACTGCAAGTGGAAGTAATTCAGGTTAGATTAACCTAGATTACAATATACATTTGTTTGTTAGCCAATGAAATGCGCGAATGATTGGCGAAACTTTTTTGTATACTTTCAATGGCAAATTAGCCCCTTTTCTCTATAGTATGAGGTTCTTAAAATTTTTTTTTCAATTTTGTAGGATTTTATTTTCTTTTTATTTGCTTGAAGTCTATTAACTAAATTTAACTAAATTAACAATTTTGCTGCTTCATACGCTAGATGAATTAAAATTATGGAATGAGTGGTTTATTATCTAATTAATACAATTACACTCTATAGGAGTTATTTCCGTTTGAGTTGAAAACTACTCTAGATGCATTAGTCACTTTTAAATATCCCTAAAACCGCTGATTTTTAAGGCGTTATGCAGGTGTTTAGAGATAAAAATTAGAACCCACGTCTATGTGTCTTTGGTTGACCATAAACACGTAAACATGTGGATTTCAGTAGGTGCATTCGAAAATGCAACAAACACATGTGGTGTGTTAAGTGTGTGTTATATGTGTAACAAATGCATCATGGGATATTTGAAGGCCATCCGTGAATAAAATGCCGACATATCGTTTAGGGAAGACAAGGCTAGTTCGAAATTAGTCGGCGGTTCTTCGTCCCGAGCACCCGGCGGTTCTTCGTTCCGTTTTCTAGCGTCCCGGGCAAGTCTTCTTTTATGTCGTTCGTTCATTTTTGTTGTTAGTTTAATGATGCACATGTTCTCGAGTTGTCTTGGTTTTGCTTTGGTTTTGTAGCTCAGTATGCTCTCGCCGCCTATGATCTCAGCTGTCGCTAGCGGTGTTAAACTTAATTTTCTCCTTCTTTGAATCGTTGAGGAGGCGAGATGGAAGTTCTGGTAAAATGGCTTTAAGTTTTTAGTTTTAATAGATGTGTTCATGTTTTCACTGATTTTAACTTTGTACTGATAAGACGTGGTTTCGTCTCGTATGGCCCTGCCAACGTTCGGATGTGAGTTTTTTTGATGATTTGTACCTACTCTTTTATAATTTTTATACCTTAACATTTTAATCTATTTAATCTGTTTCTTGTTGGTTATGATTATGTCACGTATTGACGCTCAGCATCGACGGCACTGTTCAGGGCATCCTCATCGCCAGCCATTGAACCTTAGCCGAGGACGGTAGTGGTAATGGCAATCGCACTTCGCGTATGGCCTTTCAGGTTGGGCACTGAACCGAAAAAAAATAAATGTATTTATGTAACCATTAATACATTTATTCTTATTCTTATCTTATACGAACATTTCGTTTTTCTTCTGTATAATGATCGAAGGTTATCTTCTCCCTAATGGCAGGATCGCATGGCGATCCTCTTGGTCGTTATCCGCTCCCGTCACAATTCCCGCAGTCTACTCTATGAACTCCCTTAAGTTCGGCTTGTAGGATTGAGTGGAAATGCCTTCTCAGCTGTAACGTGAACTCAACAAGTGTTCAAAAATGTTCTTGTCAATAGTTGTTTTCGTACTAATTTCGGTATGGATGGATTGTTGGTGAAGGAACAATAAATTTGAGTTGATCACAAATTTATCATGCTCTTTTTCGGTTGTTCTTGGATGGTCTGTTTCATTTGACTTTGATTTGGAATATTTCTTTTAGTGTTTTATCTCTCATGGCAGAAATATATGTCGTGTGTCAATGCGAGTAGCAAAAACGAAAGAGGGAATATGGGAACTTTCTTATCCCTTGAGCTCCTATCCAAGTGAATGGTGTGTTTGTGGGCTTCATCTCACTGTTTGCCGTTGGTTGGGTGGTCCTCTGTTTGCTCGTTTGCATCTGCTATAATGGGGGATAGTTATAGTTGGCTCGTTGGATGATATTTTAAAGCAATTGCTTTTTTGCCTAATTCATCTAATACATAATAATTTAAAATGAGCTGAAATGTATTGTATAAGTAAACTCTAACATAGATTTCATTCTATTTCATTCTGATGTCATCCTAAGTTTTATAAATGTACTAAAACGATAAAAATTTTAGAACATAATTTCTGGTTAATTGGCGACAGACTAAAGGGATCACTGGAGTTAAACTGATTTTTACATGGCTAAAGTTTAGCTAAATTTAGTACTAAATCTTCCAATGGACTGGTGGTGGAAAGAACACCAAAGTAGTAAGAACAATATTAACGAGATTTTTTTTCTGTATCAATAATTTGATTTTTTTGTATAATTTTGTGAACTTCCGTATATACATTGGTTTCGACTATTTGGCACTAGGTAGCAGCAATTCCTGTCATATTTTATTACGTCACCACCACCTCATTCGTGATTGGTCCGTGTCCTTCCTCAACCTTTTCTCTCCTCATTTCACTTCAGCGAGGAGTTGAGGTCGGATCGTTAACGTGTACACGGACAAAAAAGTTATCTAATCTCCATGATTTTAACAGAAAAAACAACGTCTCCTAGGTGGAAACATGTTTAACCGTTATCAAATCGTTTAATCGTTAACAAAACGGGATACTTAAGGCCAAAAATCGCTTGCTGAAAATCCGAATTGGGAACAAAGAAAAAATGGCGCGTGAAGCATTTTTACCTTGCTCTACCAAGGAACAAAGGAACCCAGGTTTTTATTTTATTTCCGAACAACGAACGTGTCGTGAGATTTTAAAAATTTAATGCTCTACGTAAGTTCAAACAGATTCTAATATATTTAATTCACGTTAACAAATGTATCTACTCCGCTGTTGGCCGAGCACACTTTATAAGGTAGTAGGTAACTGGTTTCTGGCCAGTGATCCAAGTTTTACTTTATAAAGCAAGTAGGCATTTCTAAATTTTAGTCTACAAATTTGAAAAATTTATTTTTTGAATTTGTTCGGCTAAAAATCAGCTAATAGAAAATTTGTCTCGTGACAAAGCACAAGTGGGTGGTTTTTTTGGAGCGGTCTTATGTTTTGTTTATTCACTTTACCTGGAATTAGGGAAATACCGAAAGTAATTTCTCTTTCCATATCACTTTCACTGTCTAGTGGAATTCCCACGAAAACAGGGGCGTCATGGTCGAGAGCTAATTCCAACGTCAAACTTGTTTTTCTGCTTTAGCTGACAATTGCTAAATGAAAAAGTTATTTTAGTTGGGATAAGTATTCAAATTTAGCAAAAAATGTAACAATATTTTTCTGTTATGCTCACGTCCAAAAGTTCATCATGAATTGCCATTTTCGTTATATTTTGGAATTCTCACATAGTTTCTTCTGCCAATTGCTGCAATGTGCCTTGCCTTTAAATTGTAAAGTTTTCTGTATCAGATGTGGATGGGAAGTAAATCAAGGCAGGTCAAATTCCTAAATATTCTGAGTTGATTATTTCGTTTTGCTTGCAGTAAATGGTATACTGATGGTCGGCTGTAGCTGAAGGTATTGCTGGAATGCCCATTGCCGGACATGGGGCCGCCAGATGATTTTCTGGCCGCTACGGCTGGCTGTGAACATGCGCATCGTGTGGCTGTCGATCGCCTTTAATATGTCTTGTCGCATAGACCCTGTAGTGACTTTTGCCTTTCACTCGTGCAATTCCTTTGCACTGTTTTTTCTTAGTGTTGCGATGCCCTATCGCAGATGCTCCGATGCAAGGTTAACGATGGCCTTCTTCTGGGCGAACGGACGTTGGAGGGGTTACTGATGCATTTCTCCTTCATCACTGCTTTCCATGTAATCTGACGGTTCAGTGGTGTTGGTAGTTTACTTTAATCAAATATTAAAATATAACATTCAACTTCTATTAATTTTTTTTTGTTTTTCTTGAATAAACCTTTATCGTGAGCTAATTCCAACGTCAAACTTGTTTTTCTGCTTTAGCTGACAATTGCTAAATGAAAAAGTTATTTTAGTTGGGATAAGTATTCAAATTTAGCAAAAAATGTAACAATATTTTTCTGTTATGCTCACGTCCAAAAGTTCATCATGAATTGCCATTTTCGTTATATTTTGGAATTCTCACATAGTTTCTTCTGCCAATTGCTGCAATGTGCCTTGCCTTTAAATTGTAAAGTTTTCTGTATCAGATGTGGATGGGAAGTAAATCAAGGCAGGTCAAATTCCTAAATATTCTGAGTTGATTATTTCGTTTTGCTTGCAGTAAATGGTATACTGATGGTCGGCTGTAGCTGAAGGTATTGCTGACAATTGCTAAATGAAAAAGTTATTTTAGTTGGGATAAGTATTCAAATTTAGCAAAAAATGCAACAATAATATTCTGTTATGCTCACGTCCAAAAGTTCATCATGAATTGCCATTTTCGTTATATTTTAGAATTCTCACATAGTTTCTTCTGCCAATTGCTGCAATGTGCCGTGCCTTTAAATTGTAAAGTTTCCTGTATCAGCTGGTCGTTGGCTGTGTGGATGGGGCAAAGGCAAATGGAGGCCAGCACAACAATATTATAAAATGTACGGTTAGATACAAAAGTGAAAGAAGATTGTAAAACAAATTTTCCACAGGATGATCTTAAAAGTCGAATGGAACCAAAGTGACTGGTATGACGTGTAGCGCAGGTATTGATTTTCGTGCGTAAATCACAGTATGGAACCATGACTCAAGCCTTTTTATATAACTCCAGACATACCGTCGGTCATGCGAATCTTCCAGTCCCAAAAACAAGAGAGACTATGAAGGCATAGAGCCGCCACCTCCGATTTAATTCCTCGTGTTCGGCTAATACTTGCGCTTCTGCACGGAGGAGTGCCCGACTTTCGTTCGAGTTCGTTGAACTCTTCGCGTAAATGAACTGCTCGTTCCCATGCCGCCAGTTCCCTCTCGCGTTGCACGAAAGAAGGTTCTGCGGCGTTTTCAAGATGTTCGGCAACAGCAGGTGTGTCATCAGCAGAAGGTTCATCAACAGCAGGCTCGTCGTTTCGTGGACCCTTAAAACGCAACAGTTTTATACATTTTCTTAAAAGATGATGAATTTTGTTCCTTACCGCCGGGACAACAAAAATAACACCGTTGTATTTTTTTTTTTTTGTTTTTTAAACTCCAGACATTTATACAACATGACTATGTGCTCAAATAATTCCAAATCAAATGCTATATAAATATAAATTCTATATATAAGTTAGTGTTCTCTCGCCGCGTATGACCCTAGCTGTCGCTGGCGGCGTTAAGCCTTATTCTTCTTCTTCTTCTTCTATATATAAGTTGCAACGAGGAAAAATAAGCCGGTTTTATTGTTTAGATATAAAACCTTTTTCAACCTTTGCGCCGCACCGCACAAGCGTGGTTTAATACATTACGTAACCAAACCATGTGGTAAGTCCACTTCTGGGGGGCATGGCAAAATTGTTGCGTAAAGAAATAGTTTTGAAGAAATTTGAGTTGATTACTATTTATTTTATCAAATACCACTAGAATATAAATTACAGGAGTACGAATTGTCCTCGACTTGAGCGTAGGGTTTTTCCCACCCCCGGATCCCCCCATAAATATAACCCCCTAAGCTTACGTGGAGCGGATGGAGAACAATCCCTGTTTTTCGCCCACTGCTTGAGTTTTTGCAATCAGTTTTGATTCTCCTCCGACTCAGAGCCTCTGCCTTCTCGCGATCAACACGTCGCCGGTGTTCTAAAAGCAACTTTTGTTTCCAGTGGTGGCTAAGGATTTCCATTAGGTAGTTTCGCTTGCCCAAAGAGTTAAATACGAACGAGTCTTCCTCAAGGGGCACCTGTTCATCACGATTGCGTGCCCAATAATGCTGTGAATGTGGAAAAAAGCACAAAAAAATTATTTTAAACTTTGAGAAAGGGAAAAGAACATCAAAGTTACACACTTCAATTTTCGTTTAAGATTTTGTTTAACCTAACCTTTTTTTCTATAATTCTGCTGGCATAAAAATTATTTGCTCACTCTGGGATGAGCCATATTTAAGAGAGAATACAATCCATTTCTTTAATGCGATTCCCTCCAAGTATTTTAATGTTCGTTTTGTCTTCCCGTTAGTGTCTATAGTTGAAAACGATAATTATTTCTCTTATTTTTCCAATATTCAATGCTTTTACCTGCTTGCACGATAACGTGGGTTGTGCTGGTATGAAATATGGTTCGTGCAGGATGTGGATGGGTGCACATTGGTTTTTCACATAAGACATGCTTACCAGCTTCTAGCATTGCTTTTGAACAAGAAAAATGTGCAGGGTTAAGAGTTCTAATATACGCAATGTCTGTAATGCATTAACGTCATAGAAATATAACTTCTGGGATTACTTTACATTATTACCAACAGAAGAATCTGCTCCAATTGAGTCATAAAATTTAGGTATATTGTGTTTCATGAGCAGTATCCGATGATGCTGTCCGTGGCGATATAAAGGGATCTACAATAATAAATGTGAGAGTTTGTGTCATTACTACAAAGTATGGTCCATCCTCCATTTAATGTCTGTAACAAGCTCATTGATTTTTATTCTATGATTATGGTAGGCTGTGAAATTCAAGCCTTTTGAAAAGGGCAACATTCTTTTTCATTTCGTCCAAAAATTTTTTAGGGTCATCATTGTAGCCATTCTCCAACAATTACCTTAGACAGGTAATTTGCATTATCCTTGTCAGTGCGTGGCCGCTGTTCCTGGCTCCACTTCTTTTTCAACTTCTGATAAATTGATTGTCAGTAAGAACTAATGGTTCTTTATCTTCAGAGGGAGCTGTATCTTTAGCTGCAAAAATCTTACGGGAGCAATTCTTGCCATTTATTAGTTGTGATGATATTCAAATTGAGAAAGAGGTTAATGATAGGAATTGTTGGGTGACGTTAGGGAAAAATGTACTCTTTAGAAATGAGTTATTCTATATAATTGTTGGATAGCGGAACCCATGAAACACGTTACAATAGCAAGGAATTTACCTTGTTCACTATTTAACTTTTATTGTGCTCTTACATAAAAACTTTTCACATCCGTCTCCAATATCACAACCGTCAAATTTACGTGAAATTAAATGGGTGAAAAGTGTGCACTGCAACCAGTTGTTTCACTTTTTATTCAGAGTCCCGTACCGTAGTCCAAAAATTGCGAAACAATAAAAAAAATGATAAAATTATCTTAACTGATTCTAGTTCACTAGTTCTAATTTGTTCAGAAATTGCCATTGGGGACGTGGTTCATTACCGTCAGATGACTCTGCTCTTACGTTAAAAAGTAATGGCAAAAAAAAAGTAGATGAAAAAAAAAGGACCTTTAACACGACAAGTGTACTCGTGCACATGATCTCTTATAATGGCTCTGTAGAACAGCGCCGGTGCAACTATACACATATGTAGCGACCCATCATCATTTTCAACACACAATCTTTCTTACTGTCAGCTTGCGGACATCCAGGTTTTTTTTTGGGATGCTCTCGTTGATTGGAATTTTATGAAGAATTTTACAATTGATTGATCGTATATATAAGTTGCAACGAGAAAAATTAAGCCGGTTTTATTGTTTAGACATGAAACCTTTTTCAAACCTTTGCGCCGCACCGCACCGCACATGCGTGGTTTAATACATTACGTAACCAAACCATGTGGTAAGTCCACTTCTGGGGAGCATGGCAAAATTGTTGCGTAAAGAAATAGTTTTGAAGAAATATGAGTTGATTACTATTTATTTTATCAAATACTACTAGAATATAAATTACAGGAGTACTAAAAATAACACTGAGACAACGCGCATACGCAAAACAAGGGCTCTTGGTGGCGGTGTGCTGCTAATGCACTCGCGGCTGGGCTGAAGTCGTCTCGGCACTAGGTCGACGGCTCCGGTTGTCCTTGTTATCCCTCTTCAGTGTGCGGTCTCGCTCACCACATGGGATGTCACGGGCAAACAATTGCGCTGGCAGAAAATCTGAAATACAAGGAACCACGCGCATTCCGTTGCAAGGGGTTGCACTTGGGCTCACGGGAAGGGCTGGCCAACCAGCTCCGAGAGGAACTCCTCTATCTCGTTCCTCTTGCAGTTTATGCTCTTTGGCTTCCCAAGATTCCTTCATCTGCCTTACTTGTACTTCCAGCCGACTATCATTTCCGCTTTTTCTTTTCATTTTGTACTCATTGAACTTAAAAATTAATTTCCTTGCCTCAGTCGGGGTGTTGCGTCCCTCATCAGTGCAATTTGTAATCCATTTGTAAAAGATTCCTTTTTTCTCGTCACAAAGTTCTATAATTTTGGTTGCACTTCACGATGCTAGGATTCGTATATTCAAAATTGAATTATCCTAGAACTAGAATGAACGTAAACTCCTGCAGTGGTGAGATAGGGCTTATCTCTGCGCCAACCAATCAAAAAACATTTCTCTGTATCAGATAAATGTATTGCTGATGTGGATATAAATGTAAACAGGTACATATGATTTTCAAAAACATTCTTAAACTATGTACCTGGTGCTGTATTGTTTGGTTAATTAAACTTTAGGTGCGAGTAAGGACAGCCAAATTCCTATTTCACTCTTTGAAGGTTATCTTTTGGCCTTCTTGTAGATGATCTTTAGTTAATTCTTTATTCTTTTAATATTTGGTGATGTTTGGAAACGAAAATGACATATTTCACACGCTGTTTTAGGACATTGAATGAAAACGTGCCACTGTTCTTAATCTCCTAATTTTTATTTTATAATTGAAAACAGTATTACTAGAAATCAAAACCATGACTGTTTGGTTGGGTTAGTTCATTCTTATCCTTACAATAACTATAAAAATCAAATAAATAAAGAGAATAAGCCAAACTCTGCATACTTGCCTGTATTATGGTCAAATCCGCCTTGAGGACAAGTGACGATTAGTGAAAATTCCGGAAGATGGATATACGGGAACTTCCCTTACCCATCGTACACGTGTCACGCTTTGTTCCACGCTTCCTCGGTTGTTTTGGTATCGTGAGGGCAATCCTGAATTAATAGTTTGGTTAATCTGTTTATAGATTTTTAATAAATTACCTGTTTGCGTCACGTGCATAGGGCAGGTTTTAAGTGTCCTTTTCACTTAAAAATTCTC
>JAQGAS010001894.1:0-14296 GCA_034686365.1 Pachymerium ferrugineum
GAGTTTCTACAAATTTCTTCGGATTTCTTCGATGGTCGGACAATTTGTCCTTAGTTCATGCAACTTCAGCAACATTTATATTGAAATGTGGATTGAGAGGTGGTGATGCAAGAAAGGCCTGAACTTTGAACATACGTAATGAAGCTACGGTTGCTCGGCTGGGTGACTTGTTATATGCTCGTGAAAAATTTTGAAAAAATTTTATGAAATACTTTTATCTTATAAACTTGTTCAGCTTTCTCCACACCTGCAAGCTTTCAGCAATATTCCTCCACTTCTATATTTTTTTCTACTAGTTTTCGTTGTTTTTCATCTGCAGAGGCCTTCGGTAATTTACAAGTCATGAAGTTTTTTAAATTTTTGAATTACCTCTTTCATTCTAGGCAGTTTTTTGTACGATAACTTTAATCGACAGGTTGTAATCAAAGATGACCGGAGAACCTAAATGGAACTTTAGTCCCCCATATTGCTTCTAATAGAGATCGATTCCTTTTTGACAATTTTACCGATTACTTACTGACCAGCTTTTCCTTTTTTTTTTTTAGCAAGACAGCGGGCAGGAACGAGGTGAAGCTGAGCTTCTAGCCAGCCTTTGATTCAATAGCTTAGTGTTCTCGCGCCGCGTATGACCCTAGTTGTCGCTGGCGGCGTTAAGCGTTATTCTTCTTCTTCTTCTTCTAGCCAGGCTCGCCATAGTTGTAAGAGGTTGAAGGCCTGAAGGTCCTCTTAACAACTTACTTACGCTAAACTGCGAGGCTCGCCACTGGTTAGTTATCTAGGTGTAACCAGTCACCTATGACCTACTTTCAATACGGATAAACTAAAGTTCATTTAAAGAATAATTAATTCCAATTTTAATCTCACAACTAAAATCGGGAGTTACAACTTGAATAAAAAACTAAAACTAAAAAACTAACAATGGTCTTCTTTTTTAATAATAAAGATCACAAACATTATATGACACGTGGTAACCACCGGTTACAACTTCAGTAATTGTTTTATTAAATGACAGCAATCGTCCAAAATGATGATTGCTTCTACCCCAGCTGTTCGCTTCGTTGGTGCAAGGAATGTGTACAAAAATGTGTAGAATGTAGAATGAACATGTCCCGTCCCAGTTTGGTGTTCACTATTTAACTGCGGCGGAGTTGGCCGTGGGAAAAAATTCCAACATGTTGGTCGCATTTCTGGAATTAGAAAAAGCTGTTTATATGTTAAAAAAAAGAAACAGAAAAACTACAAGGAATGATAATTACGACACCAGAGACTCCGACAACGCGTGAGAGAGGTGCGACGAATGAGGTGACGAGGACTCACGGTCGGATGCAGACGCAGCAGTACCGCGGCCGACAACGCAGCGAGCGCCGACTATACACGGGGAAAACACAGCGCTGGGCTCGACACAGCCACAAACATACGGGGCCGACGCACCGCTAACAACGCGCAAGCCCTCGCCACACGTCCCCCCACCGCCAACGCAGGAGCCCTCCCCGACAATGCACGGGACAATACCCTTGACTCGCGAGACGACCTCGGCTCGGGAGGACGGAACGCGCGGCTCGGACGTGTTGACTCTTTCTCCCTCTTGGGAGTATTATGACGAATATTGAGAAAAAACATTATTTCAAAATGCAACATTTTTTATTCATTCTTTTACATTTTAATTTTTTTTTTTATTCAACCGCTGACTTTACAATTCAAAAATTACGAATCAAAAAAATTCGGCTTCTCCTCTCCCTCAAGTGGGCTCTCTGCCTCCTTCTTCTGCTTCGATGCCACCAATTCTGAAAAAAGAAATATCAGTACTAATGTAATATAAGCTCAGAAAGAAGAAGAAGAAGAAAAAAAAATTTACCCTGTGCTCGCCTGGCTCGGCGGGCATCTTTGGCCTCACGCTTCTGTCGCTTGAAAAAGGCCTGCGCTTCGGCCACGCTAGCCTTCCGATCCTTCTGCTCCCTCTGTTGCAGTAATGTCCCGGTCCGGAGTTGAGTTGTCCAATCCTTGATTCGAAGCTCATGCACCTCCTCGGGACTCATGCTGGTGCTCGGAATGGGGGGGGCCGTAAATTTCTCCCTCAGACCACTCGCTATCCGACGTTGGGGGCGCGAGTCGAAGTCGCTGTAGTTTATCTCCTCGTCATCCGAGGGCGGAAAACAAGTGCTGCTAGCCGCATTTCCACACTCAATATTATGGGAGTAGAACCGCTGCCCTTCAGCCCCCACCCTTACCCCCGCATCCGGAGCCATCCACCACTGACTCCACCCTCCCCATGCTTAATTACATGGAGCTATAAACAACGACGCCACCCTCCCCATACTTAATTACAGGGGCTATCGGGGCCCTATACTACTAATCTAGGCAGTTTTTTGTACTTCAGTAATTGTTTTATTAGACGACAGCAATCGTCCAAAATGATGATTGCTTCTACCCCAGCTGTTCGCTTCGTTGGTGCAAGGAATGTGTACAAAAATGTGTAGAATGTAGAATGAACATGTCCCAGTTTGGTGTTCACTATTTAACTGCGGCGAAGTTGGCCGTAGGAAAAATTATAACATGTTGGTCGCGTAGCTCGGCAACCAACAATCACCGCCACTGGGTGGTGATAAAATGAAGTTTCATGTGAAACGGGTCAGCGACGTAAAAAAAGCAATTTTTGCATCGCCGTTCAAAAGGCTTACTGCCCAGTGCGACGACTCTGTCCTCGAGTTCACAAAGTAAATTTTCGTTCGTTTTCCTGTTTAAATATTTTTTTGGTTTTGCAGCTCCTCCAATGTTAAATTTTTCACTCCAGGTTTTTTAGTAGTGAATGCCTCGGCAACATTTTGCGCATATTGTTGTTAATTCCATCCTTCCAGTATTTCTATCCTTCTTATTGATTCTTATTGATTCTTGATTCCTTATGTATTGCCATCAATGTAAGAAGCAATGTCGGTGCCTCCTACAATATTCTTTGCATATTGTGCACCGATCATTGAGATATAGATGACTTCTCTGCCTTTTTTCCAAGCGCGAAAGGGCACCCCATACCCAGCTTGCACAGCTGGACAGAAATGTAATTAGAAAGTATTATCAGTTAAGCTAATAATGAATTTCACCAGCCTGAAGTTGGCACCAGATTCAGATTCAGAAATAGCCTCTACCAGGGGGTATGTAAATAAGCGTTTTATGTTCAATTTTATAGCATTCTATAAAGTATTCAGCCTGTACAAACATAAAATAGCAGTAATGTGTGAGTACAAATGTGTAAAAAAAAGTTTGAAAGTTGCCTTTAAATAATGTTAAACAAAAATATGTATGCTTAAAGTGTGGAACCTATAAGCCTCGTACACATTCAAAATGTGACGATAGATTTACATAAAATTTGGTAAATTAGCTGGCATATAGTCCCATATGCATTTTAACTATTCTTGACCCATATTAAACCTAATGGTCAAAAACGTAGTGTTCTTGCTACGGTGAGAAATAGTTCGGTAAAAAAGTTTAATCAAAAAGAGCCCCACATAATTATTGGCTTATTGATTTGTATGTACAGAAATAAATGTAGAAAAAAATGTCAGTCTGAACATGGTAATATTTCATTGTAGAGAGATAGTTAAATTAGGGTCTTGATCACCCTTCAAAAAGAGTTCTATCACGTGACTGTCTGGTTGGTGAACCCCCTCCACCATGGTCAAGTCAAACTCACAGCCGTCCAGTAGTATACATCATTAAGTTGGAATTTTAGTGGAGGAATTAACAAGAAAAGTAAGTATACGCAGACCTATTAATAGTTTTATAAATTAAATGTAAAAATATAATCTGCATTCAAATGTTAAACTAAACTGTGGCTTAGGTCAATTTAACATGTGGCGTCATTAGTCATGATTCGCTGCAAAAGTCAGTTAATAAATGTGATGTCACAGGTTGTAAATAAAATATGACGTCTTCTATTTGTGACGTCACGAAACGAACTGGTTGTACAGGTCTCTGTGTATACTTCAACCATGCCCCATGTGGTTGATCGACCTTGTGAGGAAAATTCAGAATTATCAGATTTATGGTGATGATGAAGAATTCTGTCTTTTGCCAATTGATATGTTCAAATTGAAAGTGGATACTTGAACTACCCACCCTTTAAGACCCTCAGGCTACGCAGAAGCATACGTCACGAAATGCGTTCAAGGTCAAAGCCAGTGGTATTTTGTTTTTTAAAAGGGTGACAGTTATTGCAGTTTTTAAACAATTTAAAAATTTTTTAGAAAAAAAAAAAAAAATACTATTGAATACAGAATTTTTTTCTCTAGAAATAACCTGAGTTACGATAATAGTTCTAATTACTTTTCTTATTAATTCCGCCACTAATTTCCAATTGTTTATTTATAAACTTATTTAGTTTTTGCCCATTAAGCTTAGCTAAAGGATCTCACAGAAATGAAAAAAAAAAATAGGTTTGAGGATTTTGAGTGGGTGCTGTACATTTATTAATTTTTTTTCCGCCTCTCATGGCCTCTCATAACACTGTTTTTAAGTGAGTAAACAATTATGAAAAAATGAAATTATTTATTTCGTTTTTGTTTATTTTTTTATTTTACTAAACTAAAATTAGTCAACATCATTAAGTTTCACCATTAACAAGTCGGCCTCGTAAACTTTTTCGGTGTAAACTTGTTCTTTATAAAAAGACTGTGTATTTCTTGTTTCACATAATTAGCTATTACTCATTTCCATAAAAAAATAATTAGTATTAAAAATACGTGAAAACAGCTTTACACTTCTTGTCAACAATAATTTTGATTTTAAATTCTTATTTGAAACAATTTTTTTTTAATGTTATCAAGCGGAAATGGTTTAAACCTTGAAAACAGGAAACTTCACAAGTTCCTTTAAAAAAGTTTTATTCAAGTTCAAGACTGATTAACTGCAATAACGACTGCAGGTAAGACATTAAGATGTTCCTATTTAAATTGTAGAGTAACATTTTCAAAATCAAGAATTTGTCAAATTGATATTTGAAAACGACTTTAGCCACAGCTAAGTTACTCGGTTACAGATTGATGACAACCACCCGACAGTTAACAAATACAAGGATTTAAAAAAAATTACACACACTGTTAAAAATAAATGTGTCATACAACACCTAAAAAGGTGCTTCCCACTTGTGGCTATGTGGACCTCCTAAAGGTTGTTGGCGACACCGTTCGATGGGGGTGTTGAACGACGCCACGACCGACGGTGTTTGTGGGCACCGTCCTAATATGGTGCAATGCAACACCCCGAAGCGGTGGTGTGTCCCAATACTCTCGGCCGGCGGTGTTTGTACGCACCCCCGCCCATACAATAGAGTTACGGAACACCTAAACGACATGTTGTCGGTGAACACTGTAGTAAGTACACACCTATCTGTGAAGGCGTTTCCACACACCATTCCGAGTGGTGCGTGGCAAGGCAACACCGTGAACTAAAGTGTTTCGCAACATTGTGGGACTGACGGTGTGTGCCTACACCATTTGAAATGGTGCTCGACCAATCAAATTGCTTTTTTTTGTTTACACATGTGATCTATTCTCCCTTCAATCATTGGATGCTCTAAAAATTGGTAATTTAAAATATCAATAAAAATTAAACCACTTTTGTCTCAGTCTCGACCCAGAGTCCTCTCACTCTCCAGTTTCCCTTTTCACCCACTCGTCTGCTCCGATTGATACAAGTGAGTCACAACTGGGGGCTTATGAGTATTACGTCATACACAAAAAATTAGGACTTAGAAAAATATTTCGCATCTGTAAAACCAATGAGAGTGTTTGTTTTGATACGATGTAATTGCCAATATTCCAATGGTGTTTACCTAGCACACCCCAAACAGATAAATGCTTGCAAACACCTGTTACATTATGGTCCCACACCTACAAGAAGTTTAAGTTACACTCAAATGGTGTTGCAAACTGTTAACACCCTCGGTGTCACACCCAAAGGGGTTAACTGTTTACCCCAAAAGGGTGTAGTTAAGCGAAGATATTACTTAATTTTTTCAGCGCATAAGAGTCAAGAACACTAGGTTTCAGTTAAATTAATTATTAAGATGCAAAAACTAGAACAAAGTAAGTATCAATTCAATTTTTAGATTTTACACATTTTTCATTTCAATTTTTATCTTTTTGTAGATTCTAAAACAGAAAGTTCTATTCCAATTTCGGCTGGAGAAAATGTAACTGTTCACGAATTAAAGTCAGGTACAAATTGTTGTATTGTGAGATAATGTTTTCCAATTCAAAATTTTCTCAATTTGTAGGCGAACAACGCATAACTTATAATGTCCAAGGCAATTTGGTCAATTTTCAATCGGGTATGACTAAAAAAGTTAACAATGTGGACTGGCAATAATTTGTTTCAGTCATGGAGATGCATAACTTGCCAATGACTTACATTTCGTAACCTCTTTGCAAAAATATTCCGTGGAATAAGTCAATGCCAGACCATTCGTACTAAATTCCTTGAAAGGTGTTGATATGTCACATTAAAGATGTGATTAAAGATGTGATGATTTTTTTAAAGTAGGGTCTCACTCATAACTTAATATAAACTTTCTTCAAGTTTGTTAACATTAAAAGTTTTAAGAAAGGATTAAATTCTTGAGTAACTCCAGCTAAGACATTTTGTATAAGTAAACTTGATTCCAATGAGACCTCTTAACTAAAATATAAATCACTAAATCAATTTTATTGCATCTGCAGAAGTAAAGGCCAGTACATCAAGTCAAGATGGCAATTCTTCAGTTGATATTAGTATGTATATAATTAAGACAACAAAACATGATTGGTCAACTTTGATGTCAAAAGTTAAGTACAGAATTTTTCTGTTTGATTAGAAAAATTTAAATCAGGGCTGACCATTCATTTTTTTGTGATTTCTAAAAACGAGAGACATCTAAAAGCTGCTGCTTTCAGAATATTGGCAAAAAATTCTTCGACAACATTATACTACAGTCTGTTTACCAAGCACGCCCTTGATAAATGAGGGGAAAAGTCAACTAATCAGCGAGTTCTACACATCACTAGAGTTAGAATGTGACAAGAAAAAAATTCAAGTTGAGAATATTTATGAGGATGTAAAACGGCAGTCTGGTTATAAAAAAATATTTGCCCCAATCCAAAGGTTTTTTAAAAAAGTTGAAGATAATCTACCCAAGCGAATCTTAATAGAGGGTCAACCTGGATGTGGAAAAACATCATTTAGCCTTCAACTCATTTATGACTGGGCACAAATGAAAAGTTATGTGGAAAGATTTGATTTGGCATTTTTCATTCCACTCAGACAATTGAGAAATACAGAATTGATACAAGCCATTGACAATTTGATGCACAAGATTAACAAAGACGTGAAATTCAATGCTAAACAAGTGATGAGTAATGGAACAGCCAACATTTTAGTTATATTTGATGGCTTGGATGAAATGTCATATGAAAATAGAACACCTATTTTAGAAATATTATATAAACAAAAGTACAGGGATTTAACAATTGTTGTTACGTGCAGAACTGGCACATTCAAACTGCAACGAGAAGAGCAGGAAAAGTTGTTTGACATTAACCAGAAAAAAGAGTTTTGGGATAAATGTGTAACAGTTTTAGGCCTGAGTAAAGAAAAGAGCCTGACATTTTTTCTAAAACGATTACCAGAATCACAAGTGTCTAGTCACCTACTAAAATTTGCCAAAATCTGCGAACATTTCGGAGAACTGCTTTCTTCACCTTTATTTTTGATCATGTTTTCATATATAATTTTAGAAGGAAGTGATTTTGTGTTTTCAACTAAAACTGAATTGTTCAAAAATTTATTTAACTGCATCGTGAAAAATTATTTGCACAAAAAAGGAAAAACTGTTGACGAGAATTTTGATTTGTTCAATGTTGAAGACACACTGACTGATTTGCAGGTCACACTTGAAAAATTTGGAGATTTGGCAGTTGAAAATCTTGTTAAGAAAGATCTCGTGTTTGAATCCGAGTGTGAAAATAATGCCATTATTTACGACTTGGGATTCTTAATTAAACACAACAACATTTTTCATTTTAAAACAAAAACTTATTTTGAAGCATTTCATTTATCTATTGCTGAATTTGGTGCAGCATTTTCTACATTTGTAAAGGTGAAATTAACACAGGAAGAATCTGAGAAAAGAAAATTGTTGAGACGCTATGTGGATTTGTGCTTCTACGAGGGAAATCCCTCGCTCTTTAATACATCACTTTTTTTTCCATTTCTTGTTGGATTACTTCAAGATGAAGTCTGGCTTTTATTCTCTCAATTTAAATCTTACTCAATTTGGTTTGAAGAAGAGAATGACTTTTTTTGTTTGTTGCTGTCAGAAATTACATCAGTGAATGTAAATCACTGTAAATTAATTCCAGAGATTGGACCAATCATTCCATCGTTTATTTATCAAAGGAATCCAATTTATCAAAACTTGTATGTGAATGAGTTATATCAAAAAGTGATTGAATATGGTTTAGAAATGAAAAAAATAATCAGATTCATTCTGGTCAATAATTGTGAGCACAAAATACCTCCGAATGTGGATCTTCCAGAAATTTTTTATATCGTTTATCCCCAACAAAAATGGAAGAATCAAGACTGGATGAAAGAAAAATGCCAGAAATTTGAATTGTACTTTGATTCAACTTGTCACGATAACCAATTTCAACCGTACATTCATCTACTCGCTTCAATTCGTGCAGATGAACGATATGTCTCTCTGCGTGGATCAGGTGGTTATAAAAGTCTTGAACAAGTGTTAACACAAGGAACTTTTCAGCCAGTAGAAATTAAAAATTTTTTCGGTGAATTCACCTGTCAAGAAGAAATCACCTGTCTTCAACATTTTCTTAAATTATTTCCTGTGACACGTATAAATGTGGAAGTTTTGTCTAATGAATTAAAAATCAACCAACTAATCAAGTCAATCGCCGAATCACAGCAACTAATTTGTGCTACGTTTAAAGGAAATTATGAAATTGATTTTGCTGAACTATCTAAAAGTGGCACAAAAACTTTTTTTTCAATCGTATTTGTCAATTGTAAATTAAAACTGGATAAAACGTTAGTAAATCGTCAGTGCACTTCAAACCTAGTTATTTATGATGTGCAAAAATTGGAAAATGCTTCAATCGTATGTCAGTTGGAACCAAAAGTTTTAGATTGCATTGATCATATGTTAATAGATTTAAGTAAAATAAGTGGACGATGGATTGGGTATGAATCGGTTCAGGTGTTATGTATCTATATACGTGATGATAGCATTGGTAATATATGGGAATCATTAACAAATTTTAAAAAAGTCACAGAGCTAATGCTCACTGTATTCTCCTATTCAAAAGAGAATTTTGAAGAAATAGTCAAATGTATTGGATGCTTGCCTTTAAAAAACTTAATCTTAAAACCTTTCTTTAATGAATGCCACCAATTTAATCTTCGTTTAATAGAATCTCTCGTAAATTCCTGGCAAAAGAATGACACCAATGTCAATAATCCAATTATTGGTAGTGTAACCCTTGTATCTAATTTAGTGGGAGATGAGTCTATATTTATTATAGATGAGTTTTGCTCAACTCTCTCCATCTTACTTAAAGCTCTTTCTCAACATTTTCTTATTTACGTCGTAATTGAATCTTTTAATTTCCGTTTATGGTCTGTGGTATGTGAAAAAAAAATAATTGACCATTCACTTTTTCATGTCCAACATTCGTTTGTACCTCTGAGTCGAAAGTCGCATCACAGTTATTTGTTTGGAGAAGATTATTTATATAAAAACACGTTGATCAAACTGAAAGAATGAAACTGAATGTTCTTTTTGGAGCAGTACGAGTACGACCTAATTAGTAAGTTTATAATTTTTTTTTGAAATGCATGTAAATGTTTGTAATAAAATAAATTTTTTCTTGTGTGTACGACATTTTATTCAATATTTTACTATTGTATTTGCTTACAAAGTATAGAAATTTTTGTCTTGTCTGTCAAAGGCAGCTAAAACTGCGGAAGTGTTAAAAATTTTAAGAAAAAATCAGTAAAAATATGAGTCTAGAGTGAATATTTCATCAGTGTTTTAATGTCATGAAATATTTTTCAGTCAATTCAAGTAACTTGTTCATTTAGACAAATGAACATTTTATTAAGTCAATAGAAATAAGGGCGTAAAAAGCTTGTAAATCGCTTGTTTACACCGTCTCCGTCTGGTCAATTCTGTTGAGTTATTACACCCTTTGGCTGTCTGCACATCCTTGCTGCTTCGGGTGTCATTAAAACACACCCACCAGAATTGTGTATACCCATCCACCGACCAATGGGTGTAACTGGGGTGTTGACTGTGCACCTACACCCTCCTCAATGGTGGGGGTGTTGTGTTTACACCCGTTGGCTGTCTGCACATCTTTGCTGCCTCGGGTGTAATTACAACATACCCAATTTACAGTATACCATTGAACAAGTGTTAGTGCCAGTTTATACATGTATCCACAATAGGTTACATTCAGTAGTACGGTTAACAGTCAACACCTTCCTGAACACGTACATTGTGACCAGATAACACCTTAAAATGTTTATGTACACATATTATGCTGTGCTGTAGACATTATCAACATCACTTGTCTGTTATTAAATATTCATTTATTTCAGCAATAAGTTGCTATTTATTACATATAACATGTTTCTACAATATCTATATTATCAATAAAACGTTACATGTCAGAAGGGTTTTCACCAACATTGAAACAATGTTACCATTAGTTTGCCACGAATTGTGTACAAACCTAAAGCACCTTGTATAATATCATTTAGAAGTCGCATCCAGTCACATGTTTCTTCTACAACATACGCATGATAATGGGAGTGGAAATACATAGTTCTTAGTTGCTGTGCATATATGGCTGTTTCGGTACCATGCACAACATATCTCACGTGCACAAACCTTGAAATGTTACCATCCTCAATGCAATAGACGGAACCTACACGGATGTCATTGTTATTCATTGTTATAGATTTTATGCATTTTACGTGTTGTGGTAAATATCCACTGATGTCCAGTTGCTGTATTAACATCAATTGCACAGGCGCATCAATATTTCGCCATAATAATACCTCTTAAGTCCTGTAATCGGAGCATTGACGAAGTCCTTCTCATCTGATAACAGAAATGCCTAGTGCAATTGATGGTGTGTTGCTAAGCTTAATTCAATGTTCCTGAAACACTTTAGTATCAGGGTTTTGAAAAGTTTTGAAAAATATGTGACGATTTGCAAAAGTTTCACCAAAAAGTGCTACAAAATTTTGACATAATTTGTAAAATCTGTAAAATTTTTCAGCATAAGAATCCAGAAAATGTCCAAACCAGTCTGTTTGGCTTATAATGGAACTTTTGAGCTTTATCAAAATAAAGTAAAAAATCATTGCCCACGGTATTTAATGAAAAATCAGATCACTTTTTAAAATAAGTCACATTTATATTTTTCACTTAAATTTCCTTTTTCAGCCGCTTATTTAGTTTGAAATTAAAGCAACACACAAATGTTTAAATTGCATTGAATAAAACTGAAAAATAATTACTAATCTTTAAATAAAGATTTAGGGGTAAATTTTGTTTGATGAAAATGAATGTAAGGTACTTATGTTTTGTTTTCCCGGCAATCCCTCTAATTGCTTTCAGGTTGGCTTCGGCTCCTGGGCCCCCTGTGTTTCCTGAACCCCCTGTGTTTCCTGAACCCTGGCTCAAACGCAACTTGCCACTGTTATTAGGCTGTCATTTTGCTTGACAAAAACTGTTGTTCCACCACATGTTCTTTGACTTTGATGGATCACTGAAATTATCTCTAGAAAGTTTGGTAATGTTATATCATTGAGTTCCTTAGAATTTGTTTCTGATAACATTAAAATATCACAAGCTTGAAATGAAACATCACTTACAACTGAATTCAGGTGTTTTTTTTTAATGAGCTACAGTTATGATACATTAATTTATGAGATCAGTAGGCATTAAATGCATAAATTGCAAAATATATTTTCTGCTCGTGAAAATGTCATTTCTTAGGCAACTTTATCAGTAGATTGCTGAATTTGAGGAGTTTTAAATTAAACAAGCCTCTCAAAGTTTTTGCTCTGCTGCAGCGTACATACAAATGTGAACAGTCATTCTGTTAGCCATGTGAGTATCGCCCTTTCCCACCCTGTCACATGTTGCAAGTCAGGTGGTGGTCTAACATGTGCATTTTTAGGTAAAATTTGTGTAATTTAAATCAACATTTCTTTCAACTTTTATATTTTTTTGTTTAGTTTTAGTATTTAATTAAGATCTAATTGGTCAATATTTAAAAGATAATCATTATTTTGGTATGGCCCTTTACCGGTCCGGCCTGGAGCAACTGCTCCCTTTGGTCCAATGGCGCTATGCCCCTAGCCTTGACTTTTATGAATTATAATTGCTTGTGCTGGTGTAACTGGAAATTGTTTTATTGATATTTCAATGATGTAATTTTCATATTTTCTATTAGACAAATTGGTTTTATTGGAGTCCATGAGTTAGCGTATTGTTATCCTGAGTTTAAATAGTAGTTTTGTCTACGTGTTTCCTGACCAACTTTTGCATTATCGAATTGTAACACTGTAGCTACCTCGTTTTAACTACACCTTGAAAATCCCCTTTACTATCTCAACGCTCCCTCTCAAACACCTGCCGATTTCCTGTTTTCACAAGTTACCCTTTATGAGAAAAGCGTGTAAAAATATAATTTTGTTACTGTTATTTAGTCACAAAAACGCGTGATTTGTTGATTACTCTGTGTACAAACCAAAAAATTAGGAAGCTAATGTTTTTAGATTGAAAAAACAAACAAAGAGTAGCGTAATATTAGAGGACTTAATTTAACATTTCTTTCATTTGCACTTCTGATATTTACATTTGGTGCTTGAATTTTATAAAATAACAAATCCAGGTGGTCCATGCTCTAAGCAGTTCATCAGATAGATTTTAATAAATAAAAAAAATATTTATATACACAAATACAGAGATACAAAAATAACAGTACTGAAATTAAAAGAAGTTTATGTATATATCAAATTCATTGGACATCTCAAACCCGATAATTATTTTGGTGGCTTTAGTATTTTTTTTTAATTTAACAGATATTGACCTCGTGTAACTGCACCTTGAAAATCCCCTTCACTGCTCTCAACGCTCCCTCTCAAAAATAGAATCAAACACCTGCCAATTATAGGGGTGACTTTCTTACATTCCCTACTCAGCCGCTGGCTGCGTTGAACTCTGCCAAAAACCCTCCATCCACCCTCCTTCACCTCTTTTGTTAGTTAACTTAACTTAAACTTACAGTTAGACCATCTGCTCTGAGGTCCTTGTCAGTTGAAGTTGCGCGGACTTATAAGAATTTCCTGTTATCACAAGATATCTTTGTTGAAAAAAGCGTGTTAAAATTTTGTAACTCTTTATTTGGTACGAAACGAGTGATTTGTTTATTACGCTGCTAAAAAACCAAAAAATTAGGAAGTTAATGTTTTTAGATTGAAAAAAGAAACAAAAGTATAAGAGGAGAAAATAATTTAAAAATTTTTTGGAAACAGTTTTCATTTTCACAGTTTATCAATTTTGTATTAATTACGTATCAGATTTTATTTTTTTTACTTAAATTACAGACGCCATTAAACCATCTGACGTGCTCACCCTAATCTCTAGGCAATGACGTCAATCTCCGATGCTTTCATTGGCTTATTCAAGTTACGCTCCGCCCTCATTTTCGAATCGGTCAATCACAAGCGCCAGCCGAATCAGACCCAAGGTTGAGAGAAGCATCTATAAGGTTTGCCCAGGCCGAGATGCACTGCCATTGGTTGAAACGTTTGACGTCACAGGTCAAAAATGTGCATTGCAAGTAATAGAGTAAACTACATTTTCGTCGAATATGTCAAATTTCCTGCATAATTTGTGGAAATTTTGAACCAATATCATGTTTGATTTGATATGCAATATTTGCAGTAATATAGAAATATAAAATAAATATTAAAAAATGCAATATAATGACAATTTTCTATGTTTACAACCTTGATCAAAGCCAACCATAGCTCATCGAGAGAGTGCGCTAGCAATCTCCGCTGTGGAGGCGAGGCATAAACTTAGGACTTATGAGCTGATTCAGTTAATTTTTCTTAAAAAAACGCAATATAAAATTGTTATTTGTAAACATGTATATATTATTCAGCTAAAAGTATTTAAAAAAAAAAAAAGAGCTTGCAATAGGATGTGTGCACATCCTTGATGAAA
>JAQGAS010001895.1:0-14294 GCA_034686365.1 Pachymerium ferrugineum
GACAACACACAGTGTAAATACAGTGGTTGCTTAAAGCCTTAAACCTAATAACTGTACAGTTAGATATTTTTCCAATTTTTAAAATTGCGTCCCCTTTTTCCTAAAATAATTCTCAAACCACGTCATGAATGAGTTCGTGTTTGGTATGATCAGAATTGGTACTCTATACCTGTGTGCTTTTTGTTTTGCCAAATTCTGGTATACTTGCCCTCAATCCGTAGAACTTGATTTAAGCTTTCAATGGGTTTGATGCTTTATTCAGGGAAGAACACCTTATTTTGTATGTAATATCAGAAGTAAATAAAGGTACTTTCTTCTGGTAATATGTATCTTATCCTTCTGCCTCTCGAAATTTTTGATTTCGTACTCTCACTTGAATCTCATGGCATTGAGAACTTAAAAAATGGCCGTCAATAGTTTGTTCACGCGATCGATTAGTAATTACGGGTTCACAATGGTCTATGTGGTCGAAGTGTCAGACCATGATATAAGCTTACAAATATTGCAGAAGATTAACAGAAGAATAAGACCTTTTCACATGGGTATAGGGCGCACTGAAAAAACCGAAAGGTACGTTGATGGGTGCCACCGATGTAGGCTGCCCTTACAAAAAATCTGATCAAATTTGATTATAATCAAATCATTTAACATTGAAATCAATTTTTAGTCATTAGAGAGATTTTATGATTAAAAGGTAATCAATGAATGACTTAAAAAATGACCACTTGATCATATTTCAGTCATATACTCAGAAGATACTGTATAATGAAAAATGATCTTTTGTAGGGAGATGACTGCTGAATACACTTTATGAAGCAGTAATGATATTCTGGTTTTTGAATGAAAACTATGTCCAACTTCCTACCTCCACGTGATTTCTCTTGAAGATCTCTTGACTTGAAAAAACGGCATAGAAACTCTAGTTTAACGGCGTTTGTAGTTATTACCCAAGTAAAAAAATTTGCAAAAATTTTACAAAAAAATTTTGCAAGTAGTTGGCCGCTTTTTTTTTACAAAAAATTTGCAAAATTTTATAAATTATGCAAAAAGTTTGTGAAAAAAAAAGCGGCCAATTACTTGCAAAATTTTTTTGCAAATTTTTTGCAAATTTTTTTACTTGTGAATTAGTTTTAGTACCGTAGGTGTTGTGTTCGTTTACGTTTTACTGACAATTATGACTTTGTACTGTTTTGATACGGTGTTTTCATCGAGTTTGGCCTTGCAGCTTTGCTCTGCCTCTGGCGACGTTACACTCTTAAAACATTTCGGTTAATATTAACCCAACCCTTAGCCCGTATTCCTCCTACCATAAATTGGGTTAAATTAACCCACTGTAAAGTAAATTCGACTCAAAAATGGGTAACTTTGACCCAGAATATATGCCCGATCGTTGGGTCAATTCAGCCATAAATTTTAAGTTGGGCTAAATTTTGTCTCATCCCTCGCTCACTCTCTGATCAAAAGAAAAGATCATGTGATTTTAAAAATAGATTTTTTTGGTAGGGTGGCTGAAATTGTAAAATGTTATAATTGCAAAGTACACCTTTGCTGGTGCACAAAGGAATAAAGGATATGCAAAAGTGATAGGTGTTATGTGCCGACTACGTGTACACATGTACTCCTTCAAATGGTGCATATAAATGGGCATACACCATTAGACAAATACACCCTAACAGGTGCAGACACAATACTAAGGTATCAAAAGTGCAAAACAAATGCTCATTTCCTGGAAATCAGGGGCAGAGTTTTTTGGAAGGATGCCGCACTCGGCTCCAGAATGTTGATTTCCCTTATACCAAATTTTAATTGGAATTTTTTTTCTTGGCGGAAAGGCCATCAGCTGATGGCAAAATCTTGAGGTGTAACAGATACATTCAACATTCTTAGTGTTGTAATACCGTAAGGACAGTGGCTATAAACTTTTATGGATTTCAAATACACCTCTGGACATCTTCTCTTTGTATGGTATAGCCCATCTTTTTCTAAACCTGTCAATTATTCTGCATTTACAATGTTATCTGGGTCAAAGAATTTTTGGAAATGTCATGAAATATTTCATTTAATGCTCTTAGAAGAAAACGTGTCATAAAAATGTCTACAAACAAATTGTTTAAGATGCGGAAAATTTTAAACTTATGACTTAAAAAGTATGAAACCACGCACTTTTTTGTAGATGTTTCTGTTCCTGCAGATAAAAAAAATCGAACCTTCTGTCAACCTGGAAACCGAATTCAATCTTTTTTTTGCCCCTTCCCAAAATACAAGGTATAATTTTGTACATTACTTTTCATTTCTACTTGCTCATTTTTGAAAACTAAAACTATTAAGACGTGTAATCAGTTGGCTTTGCCATTTGAAGAGTTTTGACTTCGGAAGGGAAGGGGTGGCCATGTTTTAAAAAAATAGATAAATAAGTGGCTATAATAACATGTATTGAGTACTTGTTTAATAAAATTACTTTAAATCAATTAACTTGATTATGATTTAATTTCTGATTTTAAATTAAAGAGATTTAGTTTTTCAGCTGCTCAAGTTCATCCTTTCTCTGCTAAAAGACTAATTTTTTGATAATAACGAGGTTATTTTGTCCTCTTTCTGATAGGTTGAGCACTCGGTACTGCTTTTGACTTGGGTCTATGCTATAAATAATAAATTATGTCATACTTGAGATGAATACAGTGAGGAATAAAACATTCTGACAAGAGGACCCAGCCATTTTCGGTAGTGGATGACACCATAATACCGGTATTTTATTTGCAAGGTCTAATGTTTTAAAAACTGAATAACAACCACAGATCTTCTGGAAGGTTGATGTCTGATTAAAATTAAATATTTGATTTTGTGTTTTTTTTTTAAATATTTGCATTAAAAAAAAACACGCAGCACAGTAGGTGGATTTAAAAAGTAATTTACACCTGAATCCAAGCAACCTGAAATACACCGCTTTGAAATAGGATTTTTTTTTTTTAAATGTCATTTCTTAGGTCATTCTTTAATCAGAAATGTTCACCTTTTGATTAAATGATTAAAATATGACTAGTTGATTCCTTTTTACTTATTTTTTGGTCATTAAGTAATAATAAAGCACTGATCAAATTTAGTTGGACATATCACCGATCATCAATGACAACAAAATGATGAAAAACAGATATTCTACTAACAGGGATGAAAGCCAACTTCAGGTTCACAGGTATAAACTACTTTTCAAATTCGCTTACTATTTGTACATTTCCTATTCCTTTTGTTTGAATCTGCGCATACACTGTGCATTACCTAACATTCGAGTCATCACAAAATATACACTGCATTAAAGTTGTATGTTTAGAGAAACGACTTAAAAAATGCACTTTTAACTCTAAATTTTTGTCTAATATTTAATGTATTAATAAACAGCGTATATATTTACAATTGCTAAAACGGTATAGTGTTGTCATGTCAGGCATAAATTGGGCGTATGGGTTGAAAGAAACTTTCTTTTAAGCTCATCCCTTTCTGCTCTCTTTTATTATTGAAACGGGATATTTCATTCATAAATGTGTGTTCACAGCTAACTGCCAAAAAGATTAATTGTTCCGTAATGACTACGGTATTATAGTCAGTTTATCAAATATTTACCTTCCAATTCAAATTTGCGTATCAATTAGCTAAAAAAAATTACACAAAATTAAAATTTGTTCTATTACGCTTGTTCACTTATTTCACAACCACTTTTGAAACTATTTGAAAAACAAATTCCAACCTATGCATAACTTTTTTATTTTGTCTTTTTTGAAAAATTTTATGAATAATAAAAGTAAAACACAGACATCTAATTATTCAACTTTTATTTTGACATTTGAGATGTTATCGTGGGTATAGTTTATAGGATTTTATAGAACGAAATGAATTTCATCTCCCCCGCGAACCTTGTCAAGTGAAGTCACGGATTTTACGGTAGGTTAGTTGGTAATAAAAATAAAAAAGTCAAGGTTATTCTCAAATTTGGAGGTTAATATTACATTCTGAGAGTAAAGGAAACAACATTTTCAAAAATACCATGATGTTTACGTGGTACTGTAACAATTTGAAAAGCTAATATTCTTATCAAGAATTTAGAGAACTCATACGAATGTTACTTTTGGGTTTTTAATTTTCATTAAATTATGTCAAATTAATGGTAACACGTGATTATTCATAAGTTTTGTACAATACAACTTTTTTTTTAATATTAAAGAAGAGTCCTAACCATTAAAGTTAATGAAGAAATTCCAAGGCCACCATTATTACAACTACTGCACTTGACCAACTTGGGTACAAAAATTGTCGATCATTTCACAAACAAAAAATATAAATACTGTAATGTAGTATTATATGTATTGCTAATATAGTTATAATATTCATAAGAAATTGATACAAGGTAAGATACTTTTTGTTGTGTACTTAGGGTAAATTCCCAATAGTGGAGCAAAAATTTATAAACACAATATAAATTTTATATTATTATTTAACTCTTCTGAAGCAATCACTGTTTCCATTTGTGCACTGGTGTGTGTCCCCCTCTTGATGTTCTATTCAAATTCAACCCTACATTACCCACAAGACTTTGAAAGGAGGTAAAGAAAGGACGTTAGTTACCTTAGGGCTATACTTCTCCTTTGAGATATTCCGTAGGTGAAGGAACTGTACTTCAAATTCGGGGTTGACTATACGACAGAGCCTAGCCCCTTTAAATGGAGTAAAATAGCAACTTCACTTTTCGAGTACAGGGTGTAGCACTGTGTATTTTTGTGTTAAAGAGAGCGGCTTTCTGGGAATTTATTTGTGGGTGTAAAGACCTCCCTATATCTTTATGTATGACCCGTGCATAAAAATTTTCCGAAAATAATTACTTGAAATTGGAGTAGTCAGGACCACCCAAACAGTATACATGACAAGGTGCAAACCTGTGTTGCGGTGTATTTACAACAAACAGTTGGTGCATTCAAATATTACCTTTTAACTTGAAGTAAAATAATGCTCTATAATTAAAAACAATGTGTTACAGTAGATGTGAAAGAGAACGGAAATAAAATTGTTGGAAACCCTTATGGTGGAAACTCATATCCACACCTCTGAAAAAGGTTTGTCTGGGTTGCTTGCGCTCTTAACATGGCAGTTTTGCTTTTTTATACTGGCGCTCTGCCGCACAACAATTATTATCGTGTTATGCTACAGTCAAAAAAATTATGTCGGTAATTTTCTTCATTTGACGAGTTTTATGTCGTATGCTTCATTTTGACTTTAACTTCAACTCCAATTTGGAAATAAAGTAACTTCCATTCAATAGCAGCATTACTTCATTTCGCGGTTACAAATACTCATTTGGTATAATAATCCTCTCAGTATTCCTCAAGAGAGAACTACACCTCACAAAGGAGACGTGTGCACCATGTGTTATAAGTTACAGCACTTTTATCAAAATTGGAGTTGAAGTTTATCGTCTGACAGCAAATGAGTAAATTGGCGACTTAATTTTTTGAGTGTAGATGTGTACAAAGATTATGACGTGACAACAACAATGGGACGTTACATCCGTATCATTTTGTTTTGACTGGCCTAAACATTTAAAACTCAACTGTACCTAAACTTGCATGATTCTGTTTTATACTGCATGAATACTATCTGACATATTGCAAGTCGTAATTGTCATTGAAGGAAAAGAAGCAGTTGCTTAAGTCTAAATCACAAAATATTATTACTATACGGTATATTTATAAAATGTCATCTTTATCTATGTAATCTTTTATCTCATTGATAGACGTACAAATTTAAGTCACTTTGTTTTACAGTGCCATGTCAATCTATAAACTTATAGTATCATCTGCCACCACCCATTAATAGAATAATAAGTTTTTAAATCTACAAATTATGGAAGATTTTCAAAACTTACAATTTTACTTTTTATGAGGAAACTGCGTTCATCACTTTTATTCAAATAATTTTAAAATTTCATTGTTCACCCATTCGGACAGTTTTATTCGAAGTTCATAATACAACCTAACAATTCATTTGCGTAAAAAATTTCACTGGAATTACCAAAAAATATAAATTTTGAGAAAGTGAAAATTTTAGAAGAGTATACATTTTATCGAACACCTTTCATTTCCCACGTATTGCTACATTTCTACATTGAAACCACTAATTTTTCCATAAACGTATAATTTAATTGCCTATTACGACAACAGGAAACGCGTAAACTTTTAGAACTGAACTGGTTGCAACAAACTAGACTGTATAGTTATTATCCTGTCACAGGTGTAATAACTTATTTTCTAGACATCAAAACCAGACATAATCGCCTGAAGCTAAACCACAAGCCATGAAATTAAACCAATAAAAAAATGAAAAAAAATAATAATTACCATCTTTTTCAATTTACAATAATAAATGATGGAAATTTTTCTAATCAAACTTCCTAACCTAGCAAACTTAAATTGCAACATTTTTGGCAAAACCAATTTAACCATAAAATAATATATTAAATCACTTCATTTTAATTAAAAATATGGGAATTTAATGTAGGATTAAAACAAATAATCACAGTATTATTTTTTCTGCAAATCATTGTCATATCGTACGATGGTCTTTCTAAGAAAACCTTAAGCGGATTTTCCAAAGTCAATTTTCTTAGGATTTGAACGAATTACGTGACTTTCTTAGAACGTTTTGCACCTGCACAGATTTTTATAGCTGTGAAAAAACAATATGAATCTTCTTAGCACCTGCTGAGCGTTGCGGAAGTGAGGGACCAATGGGTTTTTATCAATTCAAATTTTCATTTATCGAAATAGAATCTCGTCGGGGACAGTTTGAGACGTGAATGTTTGACACGATTCTCATTTAAATTTCTCTACAAACGTCTGAGAAGAAAATCTTTTGAAAGATTTTTTTGGTTTGTAGGCGAGTTACATTTACGTATTCAAAATAAGGTGGCGGTGAATTATTTACTTGAAATGTCATAAAAAATTGTATAAAAATGAACTAAAATGAATTTAGCAGAACTTTAGAAATAAAACTTTACAGGGATTAAATAAATTGAGCACCCATTCTAAAAATATAATTTATGGGAATCTGATTAACTGAGATTTAGCAAATTTTTGTTCTAAAATTTTTAAAAATCCTGCGAAACGCAATTATTCATAATTTTCGTGGATGAATTAGAAATAAACAAAATGTTGATTGTTTTTAAACAATAACAGGAATAGATTGTCTTTTAAAACACATGACATAATAAAAGTCAAAGCAAAACATAAAAATTTTCCAACTGGTGAAACAACCATCTAACAACACACACAAAAAAAACCATAATCTCACAAGAAATCAGCAAATCATAATTCTTCCTAAATATGACATCACCGCTCACCGGTGTCAACATCTAACAACCCTCAACTCTCACTGACCCTCTCAATGACATCCAAAAAAATATTAAAACAAAAGACAAGTTAATCACACATTCTTTCATCTCTTACATCACCTACGTTGATTTATCACTTTAGGTAATAGAACGTACACAGGTGCGCTGTAATGTCAACAAACCATCCCTCATCTCGCGTATGTTGATCCCAAGTTGAAAATAGGGCTAACCCCTAAACCATCTGACATTATTTACGACATTAGATAATATCTAAAAAAAGGTTCATCTTTATATTTCTGAGAGCACGACAACATTATAGACCCTCAGGTTGGTCACAAGAGGGATTACACACCTTGGCCCCTATTTTTAGTATCACTGGGGTAAAGAACACGCAAGCCCTGAGGCTACTTGTTTGCACTTCAGTTTTGCGATTGGACGAAAAGTCTGTAGCCAATGACTGAATAGAACTCAAAGTAAATGCATCCACAGCACACCAACATCCACTTTGCACACCTTGAGCAACGCTGTTAGGTGTCACATCATCTAAGACACTTCTCTACTCAAAATTTCTGGGTACAAAAATATTTGAACATAGGTTTTAATAGCTAACATTTTTCTAATTTTTAGATCGTTTTAAAAATAGCTGCGAAAAAATGTCAGTCATATTGTCAGTTTCAATAGCAGGCGTTGCGTTACTGCTTTACACACTGGCGATGTATTTGCAGAAGAAAGACAAAACAGGCGTAGATTCGTCAAAAAGTGCGCTCAAGGTGCTGCCGGGACCTAAGAGTTGGCCTATGATCGGTTCGGCGCTGACTTTGGCCAAATATTCGCAACCGTGGGAAGGATTTTCAGCACTTCGCAAGATTTATGGTGACATATACGGTGAGCTACTGAACTTGGCCTTGGACTTGAATTAGTATTGCCTTAAGGTTAATGGGTATTCCGAGGGATTAGTGAAAGTGCAGTTAAGGGTAGTTTCTATTTTTGGGTTCAAATGTTTTTTCAGTTTTTTTTTTCCCATTTTCTTTTTAGGCATGTATAGTGTTTTTTTTTAATTTTTTATTTTTAATGACAGGCTTGAACATTGGAACTCAACATTGTGTTGTGGTTTCATCCATTGAAGCAATCAAAGAAGTTCTCGTTTATAAAGCAGCTGATTTCGCTAATAGACCAAATTTTGCAAGATTTGCAGCTATTTTTAGAGGTCGTCGTGATTTGTGTAAGTAATTTAAGTTTAACATTAAAATTGCAGAGGTACATAAGATCAATCAAATTCTAACTATATTAATGATTTTAAAGCAATTATCAATCGATTACATCGACACAATATCGTCTGACGGTCAGATTGAATAGTTTAAAGAAAAAAAAATTGACTAAAAATCGGTAATAAAAAAGTTGCTAAACTATTGACTGGGAATAGATTTAAGTTAAACATTTGCCATTTAATGTAAATTATTTTTTGTTTCAAAAAATATGACCGCCTTTTTCAAAAAAAGTACAGTTTTCAGCTTTTTATTCTTAGAAAATTGGCCAGTTTCTTAATTTTTAAAGAAAAGAATTTAGATATTTTGGGTTTAAGACTTATTTTTCAGCACTATTTACCTTTGTAACTTTGCAATTATGAATGGCGGATTTCTTATAACTAATTTTTTTGTATTTTTTTTCCAACTCCAATATATCAGCCGTCGCTCTTTGTGACTGGTCGGAAAAGCAGCGAAAGCGGCGTGACGTCACATTCCCATTCACTCATCCCCGAAATGCTTCTTTCGGTATGGGTCACCTCGAATCGTGCATCCAAATCACTCTGAAGGACATTGTAAACCAAATACAGTCTTTAAATGGCAACGAACACGGCAGTCACGATGTCTTACTATTCACTTCCGCAAACCTCTTTTATCACTTTCTATGCAACAAACGTTTTGATTATAAAAATTCAGATTTCCGTAAAACTATTCGCAATTACCACGTAATTTTTTGTGATTTATTCCGGGGTTACTCACTTGATTTCTTTCCTTGGATTCGATTTTTTAACGATCATATTCTCACACAGCTTCATAACTGGTCTCAACAAGTGAGTAATTTCACTGAACCTATTCTTGAGGAACATGAAGCCACTTTAGATAAAGATAACCCTAAAGATTTGGTTGACGTTTTGTTGCTTAACAAACCAGTCTTGAGTCGTTATGATTCAATGGTTATAATTGAAGATTTGGTAGGGGGACATTCAGCTTTGCACAACATGTGGATGTGGTTAGTGGCTTTAGTTGGACTTCATAAGAATGTTGCTGAAAGAATAAAAGAGGAGGTGGAAAAGGCTGATCCTAATAACGAAGGAATTGAGATGAAACATAAGTCACAATTGTGTTATACCGATGCTACAATCAATGAAGTTTTGCGTGTAGTAGCATCACCCATTATTCCACACCGTTCGACCAAAGAAACCTGCGTTCAAGGTTTGTAGAAAGTTTTCTTTTAAAGAAATTGTAAGGAAGGGTCAGTTGGCTAGTAATGACCATCTAAGAATTTGTCACAAGGTCGTAAGGGAAGGGGATTAGGGGGTCTGATTTAAGTCTCTTTTCTGGGCAATTCACGCATGGCACCTGTGGGAAATATAAACGTTTAGCCAAACCAAATTTTTTTTTTTACTAAATAGAAAAAATACAACTAAATTCCCTTCCCTAAAATGAAAGAAACTTTGAAAATTATTATTACATAAAACAGATTTGATGTATATCTATTTTCAAGTTTTATATTTTTAATTAATTTTAATTACTAACTTTTTCAGTTAATTTTACTGTAATCATCGTTCTATTATTTACAGGATATGACATTCCTAAAGACTCGCTAATATTTTTTAATACGTGTGATTTAAATATGGATGAAACACTTTGGCCAGAACCAGCGAAATTCCGACCTGAAAGGTAAAAAAAAAATTAAAATGAGATTAAAAAATAGATTAAAAGAAAAGATGAAGTTTAAAAACATCCTCTGACTAAGGGCATATATTGATTCATATTGTCAAAAGTAAACTAAATTAAAACTACCATACTTTAGAAAATTATAATAACGTTAAATTTAATTTTTGAAATTACAAAGTTAAAAAAAAAAAAAAAGAATGGAGATTTTATTAGAATCTAAAAATAAATTTTGTTTTTAAAGATTTTTACGTGAAAACGACACAAAAGTTTTCAAACCCGACTATTTTGTACCATTCGGCACTGGCAAACGGTCATGTCTTGGAGATTGCATTGTACGCTGTACTTTACTCCTTGGATTGGCAACTCTTGTTCGACATTTCCAAATCGACGTTGTAAAAGGACATCACCTATTAAATTTGCGCTCTCTTCCTGGTACTGTTCTTTTCCCAGAACACGATATTAAGGTACGCTTTACACCGCGCAAAATTTCATCGTGACTTCTCTCGAAAAAGAAAATTTTAAAAAAATATAATAACAACAATTAATGAAGATTGAATGATTTTTTTTTTAAATTTTAAAATGCGATATTTTTTAATTTTTTTCTCTTTGTAAAAACGTATTTTAAAGAATAATTTTTGTAAGTAATAAAGTAAAAAAAAATTTTAAATTATGGCTGAACTGCAAAAGGAAGTGATCATGTAAGTCTATTTTCATAGGTGATGGGAGATATTTTGTAACAGTTTGAAAAAACTGATAATCTTTTACTAAAGTTTCTCATTGAATTGCATTTTGTCTTGCACGTTATACTGCAAACCTTTTTCAATTATCTGATTTTGGAATTGTATAATTATATTAGCTGACTGTTGGAATTAAAGTTCAAATTTAAAAAAGTTTTTTTGACTTTCCGTTTTCTGCTTTGGATTAAATTTAATCTCTGACTTTCTTTGACCATCACGTTTTGAAATCATTTGATTGACCTTGGTTAAGGACGATGGTGTTCAACAGATCACTAGTTGAAACTAGTCTCCATTTTTCTCAATTATAATACTATTTGAATGGTGTTTATTTAATGGAATTTAAGTCGGTTGTGACGTGCAAATATGTAAGAAAATGGAATTACAAACGTGATGGAGATGTCATTTTAGGGATGAACCTTTTTGAACAGTCCTTTGAAAATTGAGTTTGTTTACTGATTACAGGTAGAAGATTGTCGGACACGCTGGGTTGAAAACTTAAGATTACCGGTACTGAATTTCTTAAATTTATATTTTTCCTAGTTAAATTTTTATTTTGATATCTATTAAATTGTCATCATACCACTGTCACAAAGATTGAGCACGTGAACTTTACCCAAGATGCCAAAATGCCTTTTAAGAGTGAACTGTGTACAAGTGTAGCAAAATATTGGCTAATGTGTTGTTTAAGTTGAATACCAAAGCACCGCTAATGAGTTGTGGCTTATTAAAGTTGACGTCGTATGAATTTTGACATACTCACATTTTGGTAGTGATATGACATCATCAAATCGTCTGAATATAAAAACATTGCACTTACGTGTTATATATTACTTACATGTACTTATACATTGGAATTCCCAAGTCGCAACTTGACTATAATTTTTACAGTAAAATAACTGTAGACGCTTGTTGCATGAGCTTTCCTGCATTACACCTCGCAGCATTTCTTGGGACATACAAATTTTTTTTGCTTTGCAATATTTTGTCTCATGAAATTGTATTATTAAAATGTAAGTGTAGAAGGATTTATACATTTTAGTTTTCCAACTTTTCTAACATTAAAAATTACTTAAAATGAAACATTGCAAGTTTTGACCTAAAACGTTGTTAATTAAAATAAATAACGAAGGCAGAGTATAGGAAATAAAGTTAAATGCAACCAACAGCAAAAACAGAATCAATTGAAGATTATATTCATCGTATACAATCTGTAGTGGCACAGTTAGAAGGCTTGCAGGAAGAAATTAAATGAGATGAAATGTGTGCTGCCACACTAAGAGGTTTGCCTACTACATATTATGATGCTGTTCGTTAGTTGTGAATTGCTGGCCTTCTGAACAAGGTTCCACACAGCAATTTTTAAAGGACGATGATGAATGTGCAATAGCTTTGGATGGCGTTGTTAAAGAGAACAAAATAAGCTGATATAATCAACTTGAGAGAAAAACCAGTCGAAACTTTGTGAACACGATTGGTACATGGTGCCTCGTCACATGTCATGTAATTTGAAGTTTGATGTGATTACAAAGAAAGATTCCTTTGTGAAAGTTGCTGATGGAAGTCATCTTAAAGTGCAAGGACGAGGAGAAATTACTTTACGGAAGCAAATTAATCAAAAAGTGATTAAATCAGTTGATGTGTTATTTGTATTTGGATTGAAGTGCAACTTATTGTCAATGTCAAAAATAACTGATGAAAATTAAAATTTTCTTTTAGGGTGATATGGCAGATACTTATAATATTTAAGAATGAAGTTTTGTTAATTGCAACAAAATCAAATGGGCTATGTATAGTGAATGGAGCTATAAATAGGAAGAGTGGCAGTTATTGTGTTACTAATAAATAACAACCTTCAAGTTAAACAACCAATTCAGTAGCTGCATTCAAATATTAAACTAAACTGTGGTTTAGGTGAGTTTTACATCTAGGACGTCACATTTGGTAGCTGATTTTTGCAGCGGGATCATGACTAATGACGTCACATCTTGTTAGTCTCACTTAAGTCACAGTTTAGTTTAATATTTGAATGCAGCTAGTGTGATTTAAAGCCAGATAAAAATGAAGCTTATTTGTGGCATAAACGTTTGTCTTAAAATCAAAAAAATTATAGAAATCAAGTTATTCTCTCCTCTTGAACTCGTTCATGCGGACTAGTCTCTTGACTAGTCCCTTGACAGTGTCATTTGAAGGAGGTTCTCGCTATATAATGCAGTATTGATGAGTATACCGGAAAGTTGTTTAAAATTTTCAAAAAGAAAAGTAACACTATTCAAACCTACATTACGGCTATAACAATGGAAGAAGCACAAACGGGATATATAAGTTGCAAATTGGTGATGGAACTGAATTTTTAACTAAGGAATTGAATTTTTGAAGTGCAAAGGAATTGTGCGTCGAAGAACTGTAATTTATTCGCCAAAAATGAATGGCAGAGCTTAAAGAGCATGCGATACTTCATGCTGCTTCTCAATCGAGACTAAGCCTTGATTTGCACTTATGATTTTAATATGGCTGATGTTCTAAACTTGTTCCAAACGTTTTATTTTCCTATCAAAATTATTTTCACATTTCATGACAGTCCTCTATTCTCTATACACCTATGAATGTCTAGTCTCAATCTTATCAACCCAAGAGAGGATCCATAGGTTGTTCTCAGTTGGGTTGATTAAATATGCCGAACTGTTTATAACGTCTATCGTAAATAAAAACAGCCCACTGCACTTTGAAGCCAAGTAAGCTAGGCAACTAAGTAACGCGAAACAAAACACAACACATAGCGTAGTTGGTCCTTCCTATTGTATGGTGTGGATGATGTTTTATTGGACTTAAGTCAGGGGTCGCTTGTAGTTTCTGCTTGAAAGTGAAATTTTTAATGAGTTTAAGTATATTAGTGTGGTGTGTTTGGTTTATTCTTTTGTGGTTTTTTTTTTGTTGATGCTACATTTTTTGATAGTGTGTGAAATTTTTTTTTTTTTTTTTTTTTTTGCTGTTTTTTGTTATGTTTGATGCTCTGGCTTAATTGGTGTTGGGCTGCTCTCAGTTTTCTACGGTGTGTTTTTTAGAGGTTTAGTTGGGGAACTCTACTAGTTTCTCACTCTTAAAACTAAAAGGTATGGGATGGTGTATAGGGGTAGTCCTGTCGACCATTTTAGGTATTTATGACATGTCCCTATATTGATTCCTTTAGGGTGTATTTTCCACCTTAAGGGTATTGCATTATAGAGGTATTATTAGCTACCTTCTGCCCTTTTCACCTCAGGGTGT
>JAQGAS010001896.1:0-14289 GCA_034686365.1 Pachymerium ferrugineum
CTTCTGGAGCTGCCCACAATAAATTGCTTGATGTCTTCAAGTATTTGCACTAATTCGATGCCTTCTTTCTGAAGCTTAGCGTTTAACTAGAAAAGAGACTGGTTTACGTATGTGTTTAAAGATAAAATTAGGTGTTATACCGAATCGTAACCAGGACATTTTTTTAAAGTATCTTTGATGTTGGTCCATCTTTGGCTTTTGAAGAACTCAATCACTCGTTCTGAATCAGGGTCGGTTTTTATCTAAAAGCAGAAACGTTTAAGGAGAAAATAAAAAAGAATTGCAAATCTTTTTTTTTTTTGTCCTTACCATTTCCTGCATCCATGGCAGTAAGTCTAGTATACCAGCATCCTTGAGTAATTCGTCTATCAAATCTTTAACGTTCCTTTTTGACCTATTGTGCAATGCTGCAAGAAAAATGCCACATAATATTAATATTTTTTTCTAAAATCTTCGGCGCCTATGGTATAATCAAAATCAACCTTCTATCTTGATAACCTGTTTATGAGTTATTTTTAAGTCAAGGATACGATTTGTATACATAGTTAATGGATTTTTATCTACAACTATTGTGCAAAGACTATCAAGTTATCATAATAAGAAACTTCTAGGTCATTTAGGTAATTTGTCAGCAAAGTCAAAACGTAAAAAATGTGTCAGTGTTAAACTTAAATGTGAAAACTAGTAATATAAATTAAAAATTTTAGCTGAAATGGTTTTACGCTGTTAAGCAGTTTTTGGTATTGTACTTAGACATTGCATTGTAATAGATTCCATTAATCTCTTACTCTGTATAAAATGATATGGGATAAGCACTAGGGATTACATAAGTCAAGCTTAAGTTGGGTTTGCAGAACTTATTAAATGCTAAATAATTAACTCTCAAATTAAATTTTACCTGGAGCTGCAGCTGCAACTCCAATAAAGAGAATCAAAATCCAGACTTTCATTCTACTTCCTGCAGAAATTAGAAAAACTACAATTATTGAAGGTAAAACAAAATTTCCAAATTGATTACCTTTGATGGTTGAAGTCAAAGTGATGAGTGAATGAATTTCGTGTGTATATATACACTTTGAGATGATAACGCAAACAAACAGTTTTGATTGATTTTCAACCCTGATTATTACTTGTCATTTTTAAAAAGAATTCCTGCGAAGGTTTGATGATAAAAATCGGTTTTATTACGTGTCTCCGTTTAGTTTATCAGTAAATTCTCACAATGTAGAGTAAAGTGCACAGGATGTTCACGAAATTTCTAGTGATGGTTTTCAAAAAAATAACTTGTATTTAAACTGACACTAAAATGTTATTTTATTGTAGTAAGATAAAATACAATTGCACAATTGAACTCGCATAAATGAATTTTTTGATTTACATTAAAAGGAACTATCATTATCTCATTAGTTACCAGTTTTGTTAATGGTCTGTAATAAATTATTACAAATTATAACAGTTATAAAAGTAAACATAATAAGAAAAAATTGCAGATGGAACAGATAAAGCAAACAAAAATTTGTAAAGGATTGCAAGAGAAAATTAATGACAACAAAATTACTTAAAATAATGCAAGAAATGTTACATTTTAATGCATAGAGTAGCAGCATTTAAAATTGGCAATTTCAACTAGTTGCATTATTTTAACCATGTTATAATTTTAATTTATTTACAAATTTTGTACGTGTACTCTTATGCATTGCTACTAGGTTGCTTCGTTCTTGGCATAGAGCTCCTTAACTTTCTCCAAAAATACGGTTTATTCGCCTGAATATATGTAGTCAAAGTAATGAAAGTGCTAAACTCTTTATCGACCTTTGATAAATCAGGGACTTCACTTGGCACCACTACAATTAATCTTCTTACATGATCTTGCAATGCTTGTTGATAAGCAATATCAAACTCCAATCGGCTCCAACAACTCTCCAAAAATTTTTCAGTTAACACAATAATAGTTCTCTTACTAGAATGCACAGATTTTACTATCTGATCAGTAATTAACTCACCACCAAGCCAATCTCTTTCATGAATACACAACTTGTATTTTGGATAACCATTTTCAAGACCTGGTGCAAGAAATTGACTGACCCACCCACCATCAGCACTATTATAAGAAATAAAAGCATCAAACAATTTATCAGCATCGATGTTTTCTTCAGTCACCCAACATAGACAAAATCTTTTTGAGAATAAGAAGTAGAGAATTTCAGGTTTGAATTGATAGAAAATAATAACAGAAACTGTAATTGCAATTAATACAAAGGCAGCTATAGGTAAAAGAATTGCAAGTAACAAGTCTCTGATTGTAGTGTCAGTAAGGCAGAAGTGGTCAATGTCATAAAATGAATAGGTTTTCTTGTTTGCTATACAGGATAATGAATTTAAGTCTAAATCATTAGAGGTATATAGGATCATGTTTTTCATTCCAACTAATTCACAATTGCACCACCAGGGATTGTCTGCTAAAGTAACCGTTCGGTTGTCTTGTAATAGTTCTGTTATTGAGGATTCAAATTTCTGCAAGTTGTTATTGTCGAGATAAACTTTCTTCAACTTTTTAGTTGTAGTTAAGTTAATAAGAGAGTTAATTTGATTGTAGGATAAATCTAACACTATTAACTTGAACCAAATGGAGTCAGTTCTGGTTGGCAAAATAGTAATTTTGTTATGAGATAATTGCAAGTCTACAGTTGTGTTGTGGTTTAACTTTACAGTTGGAAATGTTGTTAAATTTAAGTAACTGCAATTAACTTTTAGGTGATTTGGATATTGAATACTTTCTGTTAAACAATGACAAGGTCCTTTACAGGGGAAATCACATAATAAATCATTAACATTGACATCTTTCACTAATTTATCTTTCATCCTTGATGGGGACTGACACAATGTTTGACCAACTGAGATGTTAAAAAAAATACTTTTCTTTTTCCAATCACTAAATTTCAGGAATTCAACAAATTCTCTTATCATGCAATCACAGTTAATTGGGTTTCCCATTAGGTTAAAACTTCTAAATGATTCAGATCCATTAAACATTTCATAAAACAACGAAAGTTCTACACTTCTAATTTTATTATAACTCAAATCAACTAACTCAAACTTTTCCAAAGTTTTCAATGCATCCTTATCCAAATCTTCAATATCATTTTGAGAAATATCCAACTCGTCACGCGCACCATCAAACATATGAGGGTGAATCTTTTTTAAACAACAGTTTTTGCACCTAAAAATCTTAATCAAATAATCACCAGGGTTTTGCCAACCAGAATCAAAATTCAATTTTTTTATACAGTTGTTTGAGATATCAACACGATTAGCTTGAGGAATTCTTGTAGTGAGAGGTAAATGCAAGACACTGATATTATTATTGTATAAATAATAACTTGGTGGGCCTCCTACACCAAACATTTTAGGCAGTTCAGTCAAATCATTATTGTTTAAATAGACGTCTTTAAGGTTGTGACAAGTATGGAATATGCTTTCTGGAAGAGTTGCAAGATTGTTAAAACTAAGTTCCATGATTTCCAATTTCTTTAAATCATTGAACACATTCGCAGGAAGCCATTTGATGTTGTTGTAACTCAAAAAAATTTGCTCCAATCGTTTGGAGTTTATAAAAATATTTTTTGGAAGGGTTGTCAATTTGTTACCAGTTGCACTAAACACTTTTAGGAATTTTTGATCTAGGAGAAATAATTCTGGAAGCGAAGTAAGTTTGTTGTCATTAAAGGAAACAATTTCTAAATCAACTAGATTATTCAGTAAATTTTCATGTAGAGTTTCTATCAAATTAGAGTTGATTGAAAGTTCGTTTAAAAATTTGAAATTCTGCAAATCATTCCTGGATATTTTATTTATCAAGTTTTCATCCAAATTGAGTTCCTCTAAGTGGTTGCAATGAGTTATACTTTGAGGTATTGTTTTGAGATAGTTGTTTTGCAAGTCAATACGTCTCATATTAGGGAACTGTTCATCCATATTTCCTGCGATAACTTTCAATCCATTGAAACTTAGTGTTAGTGTATGGAGCGAAGTTAAAATAGGAAGTTCAGTCACATTGAAAATACTAAAACGGAAATCAAGTGATGCACAAATTCTGGGAATTTTTTTGTCAGTTTCGAATGACACTTTTTGAATTTGACAGAATCTTGACATACTTATGATACGCACTTTTTGTAGTGGTTTGTTTTGTAAGATGATTTTTAGTAGTGATGTGGAATAAGGTGAAGTTACATTGCTATCGACACCATTGAGTCCAAGTAAGTTGGTTTCATCTGAATACTGGATGATTAAAAAATTGTTACTTAACTTTGGGCAGTTTGCGAGGAAACTTTGGTTTTCGCATTCACAAAGTTCGTCAACTGAAGTACATTCCAAGTGATTACTTTTACATAAAATTGACGAGCAGTTCTGCCAGTTTGGTTTTGTTTGTTCGGCTGAGGTTAATAACGTGTAGAAAATAAATACTAGGGATGAGTAAATGGTCTTCATGGTGTTGTTTTGTTTAGAATTATGTGGCTTGTCGGTGTTTTCGCTTTGAATTATACTTAGGGCGAGACTGGGGATTTCCACCAAACGTCAATAAGTGTGATGTTTTGGTGTTGTGATTGGATCTTGTGTTTCGTATGTAGGAATAGCTTAATGTAGTGGATGTTTGGAGAGTAGAGATTTTAGGAAAATTAGACCTTGGAAAACTCCAAGGTCATAGAATCTTTAAAGTCATTTATTCGTACAATTTTTTTTTCTAATAACTTCAATCTTAGAATTTTTAATCATTAAAAACATTTTGTTGTGGCCAACACTCGAGGGGCCAAATTTTTGAAGTATACGTTTATTGACTTTTGACATTATCCTGCTTAAACGAAATAAAAGGGTATATTATCTTGAAGTTAATATACACTTGAAAATAAAAGTTGAATGAATTTCTCAACCTCATTTTTTTGCATACTCAATTGTAATTGAAATAACAGAGTAATCAAATTAGGACATCAAAATTATCAGCTTGTGCAAATAATAAAACGTAATAACTTTGTTAAATTTTCATTGTTTTCACATCACGGGAGTGCTTCATGCAGCATCTGCTGCCACCTGGTGAGAAGTACAAAAATGTGTTCTGTACAAATTTATTATCAGTTGGCGCTTTTCAGTTTAATGAATACGATTTAATTTGTAGAGCAAAAGACTTTAAAAGTAAAGTTTGTTAAATCCATTGTGTGTAAAAAGTATCTTCTATTAGAGCGAAATGATAATTTTTTCACTCCTAATCTGAACAACTTTTTGACGTGTGGATGTTAATTAAATTCAAGTGCTGCTTTTTCTCTAGGGAGCCGTTTTCTTTAATCCCTTGCTGACGATTGCCATAATAAATTAATAATAAGAGTGCAGTCTTGGTTTTAAAGAGAGAGAAGGATGGAAAAAAATCCCATTACAAAATTCGTTTTCGTTCTGTTTCTTATCCTCAGGGTTTTTGGATTTAATCCAAACTACAGAAACTTCATCATCTCAATTTAGTGAGATTTAATTGGTACTATTTGTCTAGGATTTTAATTAGATTGTGGCAGAAAGCATCAACTTTGAAAAATTACATATTGAGTTTACACGAACTGATAACTTCAAAAAAGTTACAAAAAACAGCTGCGTAGTTAAATTTAATATTTTGAAAATTAAAATTAAAAAGTTTCTAATTGAATGTTTTTATTTTTATCAAGGTTTGTTGTCACATATTCCAGCTGGGCGCCACCTATTAGTTTTTTCCGATTGAATGGAAATGGCGTAACTGATGCAAAACGTGTAGGTATAAAAATTACTATAAATGATATACTTCTAAACATGCATTTTTTGATTACTGATATAACATTTTTCGTTTAGATGGTAGGCAGAGCTTCAATTATACGAATGTTCGTAGAATTAACCGATGAAGATAAAAATGAGTAAATAGTTTGGTATAATATTAATGCATTATTAATCAAATGCATGCATGTATTAAATAAATTTTTGTTTCCGTCTTTTAGCTCCAACTTTGACTAGTAAACGCCGTAGTTAAACCGGCAGAACTTTTTTGAAGAAAAGGAAATAAAAATTCGTAACGTTACGTTCCCGTTGCAACAACTTTCAACATTTGTCATCACAAAACGTCACAAATGATCGATGAATTTAATGGAGTGTTGCCATTGTAATTTTGAACTGGCGACATTTTGTAAATGTTCAAGCACCGCAAAGACCATGTCAAGAAAACGACGCGTGATAAGGTAAGTTTCCTATTGATTTATCTTAACCTAGAAAAGAAATGAAACTCAAGTTTTAAAATCCCATAAAAAAATTTTTTTTTAAATTTTTCTCTCAATGAAACAAATTAAATTAACTAAACCCGCATTCAAATTAAATATACTCGTTTCAAAACAAACAGGGAAATTTAATTTGCCACATTTTGCGTTAGAAAGTCAATAGACAGTGAAATTAAATTCATTAATAAGAGAAAGAAAATTACGGCTAAATGTGTTTTGTATTATAAAAATGGGAAATGTGAGAAACAATGTCAAGTTTGTAGATTTAGAGGAGTTTGAAGCCATATCAGCTGCCATTTCTAGTTATTTATTTGCTTCCTATCTGTTTTCATTTTGGTAAACTGTCAAGTTTGATGGAATGAAAGTCAGTTTGAGTGTTGCTAGGCACATCTTAAGTCATCACAGCTGAAAATAAATATCACACGCTTTGCCACTGTGCGGAAACTAAGAACAGAAATACGAGTCATGTGGGACTAAGGTCGGGTTCGTATCACATTAAAGCTGCGAGCAGAGTGTCAAACTGATGGCGCAAGAAGCGCTTAAGGAGCATTTTCTTTGCATTTTTTCCAGTCATTTGTTTGATTAATGTTTGTGGGTTATAATAAAGGGATTTTGGACTACAAGAAACGAATCTATAAAATATTCTTTTAGAAACTACAAGAAGTTTTGACTTTTTTAGCGAACGTCTTAATTGATTAGCCATAGTTCTCACTAGTTGGAGTTTTCTACTCTAATAGTTTGAAACTTCTAGGGTTTCTTCTTTAGCACTTTCATTTTTCGTAAATTCAATTATATTTTTTTCTAAAAAGAATCTTGTTGCAAAATTGTTGCTGAAGGCACTTTTTTAAGGTGTAAAAGTCTGACTTGTAATATAGTAGTTGGAGGTGGTGACTAAAGTGATGAAAAGACTAGTGGGCGTTTTGGAACTTAAAAAGAGTGGAGTTTCGATTTATCAAGGGCAAAATAATATTTTACAAGTTTTATTCTAAAAAAAGAACAGCTATATGATCTATTACATAATATTCTCAAAAATGTTTTTACATTTAAGAGTGGTTAGTTGAGTTTGTACAGGTGTACTATAACCATTCTAAGGGATTATAGTTTATAATCCCCTATTTTTATAGGTGGGTGTTGGAACTTTGTCTTCTACTTCTTCACTAGAGTAAAAACTTTAAAAAATATTTTTTCAGTGAATGGCCGCTTCTGCATTTTGCAAAATAGAAGCGACGAGGTAACTCAAAAAAATTTCCAGAAAGAAAAAAATATAGTGGCAAGTTTTCTGAACACTTTCTTCTGAGGAAATTTTTTTTAAATCATTTAAGATGCAGCAGTACATTAATTTAAGTATCTGTTGAAACCCTTATAGACATATAATTTGGTGCAAGGTTGTGGTGCAATCGATCTGCTTCGAACAATCAAATGTTTTTGATCGATATTTGCGTAAATATCGACCTAAACTCCTTATTTCTGGCATTTCAACTTACTAGTATATAAACAGCTACTCCACCAGGACAAGAAATGTTACTGCTCTCTGATTCAATTTGATTGAACCGACAAAGCAAGCTGGGTTAACACAAGCAACTATTTTGAACTCATATCGAACCCTGCAAATTTTTTTTTCAGTACTTAACGTCTTTAATTTCATCCATCACCAAGTTCCTGTGATGAACGTGCACCCAATAGAATTGTGACTAGAGTTTGACTATTAAGTTAAAAATTTTCCAATCCCTATGTTCAAAGTTTTACATTCAATGAAAATTTCATCGCAAAGCTGAGCATAATCTATATACTCTGATACATGCTAATTTGTCACATTTAACTTCTTTAATTCCAATTGAATTCCTTAGAATTCAGGTGAAATCAGTCCAGGAATCATTGGACTTCCCTTGGTGTTGAGATTACATCCCTGCAGCTTTAATGTAAATGTAATCTGGCAAAGCAGTCAAGAATATTTGAAATGTAATTTTCTGCTACATTGCTTCTGCTGCGTGAATATAATTAGGATTTGTTATCCTTCTCTTGAAATTACTTTTTTTCCTTTCTTTCTTTACTACTTAATGATGATGGACAGAAATTTCTTTTCTACTCTTTTTAATATTCTCCTTTTCATAATTTTCCCTTCAGTAATTTTTTTCATTGCAAACGATTGTGTGATGGGATAATTAATTGCAACTTAGGTAATTGGTACACTTCCTATATTTTTTCTAGGGAGTGTAAAAATAATGGGGTGGTCATTCATGTTATTGGATTGTGGTGATGATAAATTGGTCGAGGATATAGGTTCTTAAGGTCAATTTGATGTGCATTGGGGGTTGAGTTTTGTTTCCTAGAAGGAAATTGCATTAAAAAAAGGGCAAGAATTAAAGTGAGAAATTTCAAAAGACTGACTAAGCTTGCTTTAATGATATTAATATTCTATCGGTTGTATACGTTTATTACCTTTTAAAAAGAGTTATTCAGTAATAAGGTCTTGTGAGTTCTGAGTAGGTTCGGTAAACGACACTGTTATTTGGGGCGCTAATGGCTGGTGAAGTACATAATGGTTTAAGTGGACGGATGCGTTTGGGCAGTACTGAAATTTTTATGAGTTTTAAGGAGAGCAGGAAATATTAGTTGGGTACACATCTACGTTGCAAGTACTGAACGTAAAGCTGAAGTTGGGTTATTTGAAATTTCATGTAAAGAGAAAGTTGTATTAGTGTTTGCCTGTTTTCGTAATATAGAAGAGCGTTATTTATTGTTTTCAATGCCAAAGTAGGAAGCCTTATATAACGGAAAATTGAAACTGGTACAACAACAAAAGAATAAATACTAGTTTAACAACTTTACTTGGCTTTTCATGATTTCTGAAACGGATTTACTGAAGAGAACCAAAGTTTACATTTGCTAATACTTACTGTATACTGTAAATGCACTCTGGTAGAAAAACAGAAAACTGAAAAGAAATAACGCCTGTTGTTGTCAATAGTTGCTAATATCGTATCACTAGAATATTTTTAATTTATAAAGCCAAAGTTACAGCTTATTTGCCTGCATGTCACTGTGATGATACCACACCACTAGGCATTGCGAATCCTTTGGAACAGAAAAGATTGAGGAAAACTTTTGAGAAAACAAGACAATTACCTCAAATGCTGTGCACAATTGCCGCGGCTGATTACGTAACATCTCTCTGCCATTCCCATCATGACAGAAATGGCACAGGCAAAACAAGCAAACAAATGGCCAGTAAACTAGAGTTTTCGTTGACTTCTCAAACACATTAAAAAGCCCAACCTAAGAAAAGAAGAAGAAATTAGGCCTAATGTCGCCTATCCTGACAAAACCATATCAATACCAAGTCAAACATCAAGAAAGAAAGTGAGAAAGAAAGAAAAAGGAATAAACTAAAATCTATTAAACCAAAATTTCCACTCGTCAGCCCAATCTAGCAGGGCCAAAAAGTTGGTTTACTAACATAAGTTCTTACATACAAGTAAAATGTTTATGCAGCTTACTGTTATAAGCTGAAACATATTACAGCTTTAACTGTATAACAAATAAGGCTAAATTAATATTAAAGTGAATGTAAATGTAACAGGTTACGTTAAATGTCGCAGTTGCTGTAATGTAATCCAAATTCCTGTAACGTTTGACATTCAAAATTATACAAAGTTCAATTATTTAAAAACTTTAACCCTAACAAAACACGTTGCGATTTTCTAATTCAAAAAGGTCATTCCTGAGTTAATTGGAAAAGCAAAAGCCTCACAAAATATTCATCACATCTCCTTTACGGTATGCCATCAACACGCATCATTACACCCTGCTATTAATAACAACCAGCCTGTCAACTATGCCAATAAAAGAGCCGCTGATTGAATATGTAAATAAAACTTTCACCACTACAAGTTTGAAATACCCCTTGAAAAATACCTACAAGCAATAGAAGAGTGTCAAGTTTGTTTAACTCGTTGACTGTGCCCGGAATAAAATGGAGGATGGTGATTGACGAGCAAAATCAAGAAAGGAAGGTGTACGCCTGTTTTGTATTCAACTAGAGTACAACTAGCACAGTTTGGGTGACTTGAATGTTGAGTAATGTTATTTGAGATTGCTTTTATCCTACACTCCATAGAAAAGCTGGAAATATATTAGTGTGAACAAATTGCTCTTAGTAAAATGAGTAACGCCAGTGGCATGCTTTTGCATTAAAAAGTGGGAAGAATAAAAAGAATAAATTGCTTGGAATTTAAAAGTTGCTTTAAGAATAAAGTTGCATCTCAGTTAATTTGTGTTTGTTTTAGTACAAGAGCTTAAACTGACTTGAAATTAGATCACTTGCAATTGAGTCGTCAGTAATAATTTATGAAATGTAATTTTAATGGATTACCGAGTTGTGTTTTGTGGTAGAGTTGAAGTTTGCTGAGGTGGTGTCTGGTTTAATTGGTATTGAAGAAAATTTGGTTTTGGTGCGTGCATTTTTTGGATTGCATTTTGAATGTGTGGTTAAGTTGTTATCGATTACCGCAATTTCCAATTCTAGCTGTCGCGGCAATGCTTAATTCGCATGATTTGTGGAGGTATGATTTCTGGATAGAACCACACAAGTGAGGACCACAAATTACCGATCAAGATTTATTGAAAATGAAATATACCAATGTTTCTTTTTAAATTGGTTTCTTTTTTGTTATAACTGTAATCTGTACTATACGTTTCGTGGTCTTGTACTTCTACTTAAGTAGCTTTAAGAGAAGGCTATATAGGTTAAAAAAAAAAAAAAAAAAAACAGGAGAAAAAGCTGCTACCTATTTATTCTAGAAAGAGGATGTAAAATCCATCTTCGTTCTTTCATGTGGTCTATCCTGGACCTGCTGAGGCGTGGCTCTCCTGGTGCTGCTTCAGTTGCACCAAATGGAAGCACTGGCCAATGCGGTGTTGGAGTTTTTGTTTGCGATTTTTTTTTTCTTTCATCGTTTCTTTTATGTTGTTTGATCATATTGACTTTTTTCCAACTGGAAACACTACCTAACTTAAGACAACTAAAGTTAAGGTGTTACAAACCAGGAAAGAAATATAAAATTCGAAATTTCATTTTTTAACTTAGAAAGAAACCAAATTTTATTAAAATTGAATGGATCACTGATTAGTAAATATCCGTTTAAAAGTGAAATTCTCAAATTAAATTTTTATACTAGTAACTTATTATTAATTAGGCTTTCAGTTATTTTAGTTTTTTTGTGTGTGTAAGTTCAAGGGGTAGCGCCTAATGGACTTTCAGTTTGAGCTTAAATTATAATTCATGAATTGCTAATATATGAAATTTTTCATCATCTACAATATGTTGAAAAGTCGCATCATTTACAAACTCACCAGTTTCGTGCAACTGCTAGAAGCCGCAATATGTAAAGTTACTTTTAAGTTTTGTATACAAAAATAAAACACACTGACCAACTTATCCTTAAGACGAGCTCAAGGTGGATATTGAAGGTAGATCACTTACCTGAAACCAGACAGGCTTAACTGTTTTACGATGTGCATTCAGCTCTTTTTCCTTAAACGAGATTCAGTTAAGTGTAGAATTTAGGCCTTCTCATGAGTTAGGATCCTGAAATTAAAGTGACATTAGGTTATATACCGCCTATTAAAATATTTTAAATAGTTCATGACTTAACTTTGAACCCACCTATTGAATACACCAACTGTTTCTAAAGCACATCGATTTCCTATAAAATCTTTTTTAAGAGATCACAATCATTTCCACCTTTTGACACTATACACAAGCAAATTACACATTCTCAATAGTTTTGAGCTTAACAACTTGAGCTAATTTTCTACCAAAAATGGTTGTTAAAACTCTTAATCCTAATTTTAATTAAGTGTCACTTGTTATATTCTCACATCTACGGCTTAGCCCATTTGACATTACTGCTTGCAACCCTCTTGTCTCCAAACTTTGAAAACCTCTAGGTTAAAATCAAATAACCCCAAAGCAACTAAGACCTTAATTACTTAACTTATAATCCCGTTGAGTTTTACCTGAGATTTTTCTCCAACTTTTTGTAAAGTTACTGGATCAATACAAGTCCAGACCCTAGAGTTGATTTTGATGAGTTGACACTCGTTTATGAAAAAGTAGCAGTGAAAATATAGCTATAAGAGAATTTTTATTACTCTCTAGAGAGCAATTTTCGCAGAATTAAATGAAGGAAAAGAAAGTGTGGATTTGATTTTCTTAATAAAACCCTTTTGCAAGTGTTTTTCCAAGTTTAAAACGGCTTGAGATTTCGACATTACTTTTCTTTACTTTTGCAACAACTGGAAATGAAATTTTATATTGCCAGATAATAAAAATTTAAGTTCTGTAAATATTTGCAAAAAGTTTATTAACTCATTGCGATCGATTCGGTGTAATAGAATTTAATCACGATTTTAATTTGAGTTGGTAGATAAAGGAATCTATTACATATTTGTCATTGATTGCTATTTGGTGTTGTTGTTTAAATGTTTGTCAAAACCAGTGCATTTTAAACCCCAACTGTGAAAATGATCCACATAGTTTATATTCGAATATTGAATTTCTTGAAGGGTTTTAGTTGGTTTTGCTACAATGCAATTATTTATTTTTAAGATTTTATACGAAAGTAATTTAAAATATTGATTCTTTATAGCCATTAGTTATTATTTTAAAGAGTTTTGGAGAAATTATTATCCAACGAAATACATTTCAATGCAATATTGTACCCAGTGCTCAGTGGCGCCCCTGCACCCAGTGGCAGCATTTCATAAGCACTACCTATCAGTTTTTTTGGTCGTTCTGAGGTCACATTTTTAATAATTTAATTATTCATAGCAGCAGTCTAGTCAGCAGAAAGTTAACTTTTGGTTTTTTTATGATTCGAGGTTTTTATTTCTGGATATCATAAAAGTTAGAGTATTATTTTTTTCCTTTTCCTCTCAGGTTCTTTTTAATGTTTTTGCTTGCATGTCTGGATTTTTTTTAAAGTTGCGGGTGATCCGTTGGGAATAGTGTTGCAGCCAGTTAGACTTAGTGGTTTGTTCTTAATTTGAGGGAAGTTAGTTAAGAAGTTAAATTATTAATAAGAAAAAGTTGAACTTTTAATTACCTGAGGAAAAAGTACTCTATGAAAAATTGATTTTTTTTTTTTTTTTTTTTTTTTTTTTTTTTTTTTTTTTTTTTCCTAACTGGAAGAAGTTTCTCACTTGTGGTTTTATGTATTAACTTTTAACTTGAATGCACTTGAATGTCAATCTATATTTAATTTCAAATCTTTCAAATCCGAAGATTTCGATTTGTGGTTGACAAATTGGTACGAAAACTTCAAGAAAAGTAAAATGCCATTTTTAATTAATGAGTATTTACAATTCAAAATTTTAAAAATTGATATCGATCAGAAGTAATTTGAACAGAAATTTCTGTTTGTGACTACATCGACATTAAAAGGACTGTGACTAGAAAAACATTTTGTATGTCAGAATGAAATATTAGAAACTTTTGCATTTCATATTCAAGCTACGACTGATTACATTTAACTTTGAGCTTTCAAAGTTTTTGAATGAACAACAGGCACAATTTTATATGTTAAAGGACCAATGAATTTTTAGATAAGGTCATAAAAATTAAGTTTTTAACTTCAAAGAAATTCTGTTCAATATCTCAAATCTCAAGTGGTTGAGACTGTTTGTATTTAAATAATGAATATTCAAAGCATTGTTTAACAAAAAAAAAACGAGTTGGGATATACAAGAAGAGGATAGTAGTACTACTGTTAGCTTCAAGTCCCTTTGAATGTTTAGGTTAGATTCTTTAATTATCCAAAGAAATTCCATGAATTAGTTCCTTGCATTCCATGAAGTCCTGTCTTTACTGCACTAAGGAAATTGGTCCTGTGTTAAAATCTAATTCTTTATTTTTCTACGAGTGTAATGTCATCACAGGCGCGGTAGCGCCTGTATGTAAGGTTTGAAAAACTGGTCTCACAGCCATAGCATGGAGCTTTAAAATTCT
>JAQGAS010001897.1:0-14283 GCA_034686365.1 Pachymerium ferrugineum
TCGCAGGAGCTCTGCAGGGAAGCAGGAAACCTCGGCTTCCGGCGCCCACAACGCCACCAGTGCCAAACGGGCACAGTTTTACTAAGTCGAGTTCAAAGCATATTACTAGTCCATGATGGTATTAGTTAAAAGTGTGATCACGTGACAAACTGTTGTTTGAGGTCACACACCAAATTTGCTTTACACTGTCACATGATCATAATTTTAACCAATGACAGTCCAACTCGACATGGCGAAATGTTTTAAGTCGGGCATCATCCCCATCCAAACGTGACGTCATTTGAGCTAATACATACCCTAACACAAAAGCGTTCAATCGCAAACGAGCGGAGTTTGTCACAGCAAACTTAACATTGATCAAGCTATACGTCATCTACCTTATCTCGTCTAGCGACCACCTAATCACTAATGACGTAAGTCATTTTTCAAAAACAATTGATACTGCAATATTTGTTACATGTTGAGAAATGTTGTCGTCATCGAAATTGTGTGAACCACCTTCTCAACCATAACTCGAAAAATAATAAACACTTTCACCCATAATCAAATCACCATTCACTTTCAATTTAATTTACAGCAAGCAATTAGGTGTTTTAATTAACATTAACACACAACATTAATTAATCTTTACCAAACATTTTTCAGTTTATAGATCGCCTTGCGCAAAGACAGATGTATTTGTCATTGAATAAAGAGTGAGCATGCTGTTGCCAATATGGGGGACACTGATTGGTGAGCATAGTGCCATATGTAGAGCTTTGCGACAGACTTTTTTCAATTTCATCTGATCGACAAGTTCAGTTCCGCCGAAGTGACAACCAAAGCTTGATTTGAAGAAAAGAAAAAAAAAATTTTCTAATCTAGGAATACTATTCCATCCGTTAATGTTAAATGGAAAGAAAAGAAAAAAGAAAAAAAAAATTTGTGATGGAGTTTCCTTTTATACGTTGCGTCTTAATATAACAAATGATGACAGCTGTTGACAAGGCAGTGAAATATTAAAGATTGTTTTTATTCGTATCAGTACAATCATCTAACTTCAATCTGGAAAACAAGAAAAGAAAAGAGAAAGGAAATATTGGAGATGTTTTGTCTTGTAATTACAAAAAAACACCATTGAACGTGAATAAAAAGTGAATAAATTTGACTTGTTCAAAGACAGGATAGGCAAGGTGCTTAACAGCCCAGATTTGGGCATGGCATTCGGTGTATAAACAAGACTAACTAAACATGGTTTATAATTACCTTTCACAATGTACACATAACTCTTGTGTACTGACATGAAATAAAACAAAAAAAAAAAACACTAGTTCTTTTTTCTTATCTTTTTTTTGATAAGTTTGTTTGACTTCCCATCATCTCCAATACAAATAAATGTAATTTCAAAGCGCTAATGCAGCTCACTTCTCTGCTAAGAAAATGCATTATTAGCCCCTTGTAGAAGGCATTGCCTGCAGTACATTTACAGCTAGGATTATGCTGAATGCATAAACTAGCTACTTGCAGGGCATTGTGTGCAGTGCAAGTAGTGTATTGCGGGCTTTCATGCTGCAAGGTCCTCTCTGGGTTCCTCTTGGAGGTCTATTGGCCTTCTTGGGGAAGCGAAATGGAAGCTCTGGTTTGATAGCTTTTGGTTATTAGTTTTAATAAAGTTTTGTTCACGTTTGGATTTTACTGGTTTTTGCATTTTCGAGTTGTCCCGTCGCATATGGCACCTACTGGCGATGTTAAGCCCGATTTTTTTCTTTCTTTCATTCTTTCATCAATTTTCGTTATATTTGTATAAGTAATGCCTAACCTTACATAAACAAACCAAATTTGGCGTGGTACACATTTTATAGCACACCATTGGAGTACCTCCACCCTGCAAATTGCAGACAACCAATAGAAGTTTTACTAGATTAGTGCTCGCCTATTGCACTCTGTTTGCTGTCGCTTTCACGAGCTGAATAGCTTCTGGTGTATTTCTAGTGTACCACAGTGTGAATCAATCTGTAGATGATTATGCCCTAAGGTAACAGGTTCAAGTTAGAGTTAAGGAAAGAACAAGAAAGTGTGAATAGTACAAACACTAATGTGTTACAATAACAAATCATGGCAAAAAACATTAGAGTTCTTGATGGTTTAAAATAAGAGATGAAGTCTTAGAACTGTGAACCTGATCTACAATGAATTGCTGATTCTATTCATTAAATAATGAACAAAACGAATTACTTCAAGTAAAAATAAAATAAACCTAGATTACTTACAATTTAAAGCAATGTAAAATTAGAGCTTTTTTTCAGAAACTCAATTGTTTTGTCTTTCATCGCTCTAGATAATTCTGGAATTACTTACTACATAATTGTCTCGCCATCCCTTTATAATTAGATTAATTGGAAAATTCACACTTGGAAACAACCAAGAAAATTGCTACTATGAAAAAAAAAATGTAGAGCAAGCTCAATTTTCTATTTTTGTAGCTTTACTTTGTAAATATTTTGCAAGGCTCAGCTGTTAATTGCGCAAGCAATGAAAACAATTAGCTTAATTAAAAAATTACTTTAAAATGCAAAGTTAATTACTCGGTAAGTAAGAAAGTGAAATTCTCCGGAGAAGGGTGGGAAAGATCAATTGCCTGTACTTCCATTTCTTGGTTTGTGGGGGGGAAAGGAAAAAAAAGACATTACCCTATTCCACAACCAATTGAGCATCTCATCACTTGTTTAAATGATAATTAATGCTAATTCCAGTCTATTTACTTCTATTCAATCTTGTTTTTAACTCAAAACTCCACTTGAATAGCACTCTTGCTTTGTTTTGGAGGAACGAATTTTAATGATGCAGCAGTAAGTGTTTGGTTTGTATAGCCTTCTTAGATTGAACTTTAAAGAGTGTTCTAGTGAAGTAGACAAAACACTCCTCTTTTTCAAAAAAGTGAACAATCACAATTTTAATTTCCCCTCAAATTATTACCATCATTTTGTCTCGGCTAAATCTCTGCAAAGAAAGGCCGGTGTATAAACAAGACTAACTAAACATGGCTTATAATTACCTTTCACAATGTACACATAACTCTTGTGTTCTGACATGAAATAAAACAAAAAAAACACTAGTTCTTTTTTCTTATCTTTTTTTGATAAGTTTGTTTGACTTCCCATCGTCTCCAATACAAATAAATGTAATTTCAAAGCGCTAATGCAGCTCACTTCTCTGCTAAGAAAATGCATTATTAGCCCCTTGTAGAAGGCATTGCCTGCAGTACATTTACAGCTAGGATTATGCTGAATGCATAAACTAGCTACTTGCAGGGCATTGTGTGCAGTGCAAGCTAAGTAGTGTATTGCGGGCTTTCATGCTGCAAGGGGCAGCTTTACTTAGAGTATTATAGATAGAATTCCTATTGTAGGGATCAAGCTGTGCGGGTTTTCCGTCTTGTAGAAACCTGGGGCAAAGGTAAATATTTCTCCGCAATGGGAAAAGTAACACACTGTAATTACCTTTTAGAATGAAGACATTAAATGATAGTAAAAGTCAGAAACATATCTGAAAGTAGTGCAATATCCAAACATTTAATGAGCAGCCAAAGTAGACATTACATTCCAATTGAAGTGGGCAGGTGTTACAGCACTTAAATGGTCAAGAAGATTATGGTTAGTTGGTCAACTGTGTGATTTAATTGATGGATGGACTTAATGGTTGTAGCTTTCTAATGGGTTTAGGGTGTTTTCTAAAGAAGAACAGCTTTAAATGCTATGAATAATTTAAAAAATGATTCTAAAAAAAAAGATCACATGTTATTCTCAGGGAATAATCCCACTGGATTTGAACGTAATCCATACAATATAGTAATTAATTAATGGTTGGCATATAGATTAAATGAATTAAAGTAAGAAAGTCTTGAATACTGAATTTCAGTTTAGGAATTGAATTATAAAGAGCTGTAACCAGACAGCATCTTCAAGTATTTACAGTATTAAATTCTAAAAATTTCTAAAGACCTATGAAAGAGCAAACTCAAATTGTGGTTTTAATGAAACAGAAAATAACTGAAGATTATAAAATAAGAAAAGAAAACTATATTTTTCATTATGTGATGTTTTGAAATTTTGATTGCAATTTTCATGGAGTTTTCAGCTAAATGGTTGGCTCTAATTAAATTAAACAACCACAAGATTTTTTTCTAACAAATATGGGAGAAAACATTAAACATGAACTTTAAATGCATTATTAAAATTGTATAATAGTTTTAAAACCTATTTATAATTCATTCTGAATATGTAGTGAAAATAAACAAAAGCATTATCTTTCTAGAAACAAAAAAAAAACTACATCCAAACAAAAACAGATTAAATTGCATAATACAAATTACATTTTTCCGGTTTTACCACCAACAGCTACCATTAATATTTCAACATGTACGTGTTTACACGTATTGAATTTTCTTCATAAAAACTTCATTAACAATTATAAAATGTTATAAATTTACAGAATATTAATATTAATTCTCTCAAAAGATGTTAATTCCCCTATCGCCTTTAGAATCTCCAAAATATAAGACTTATTATGTAAAACAAGCCCTGATAGAGAGTAAACACATTTAGGATTTTTACTACTCCATTAGAAGTGGTAGTAAAATGTCTCCAACATTCCAAGGAATGGTTCTCCGGCAAACACAAGGCGACAAACTACGTGTAACATATATATACTTTTCCTGACCTTTGCTAAATCGATAAGTTTTGATTATTTCTGGCAGCTTTTCTTCCCCTTATTGTATTTCCACTAAATAAAAAATAATAGGAATCGTTTGAGAAGTGAAAAGTTCATAAAAATCCAGTATACACCCTCTTAGAGAAGAATAATTAATGCCAATTTAGCATGCAATAACCACTAGATTCCCCAGAAAAAAATTTGGAAACATTTAATAAAAATTTGCAAAAACAAACAACAAATTTTAAGACTGAATATTTGAAAATTTTAAGATACATTGGCTAAATTTAAAAATTTAAAGATATTTTGGCAAAAAATTGCAAAAACAACAAGTTTTAAGGCAAAATGTTTGAAAAATTTAAAGATTCTTTGCCAAAATTCACAAATTTTAAGGCAAAAATGTTTGAAAATTTTAAGATTCTTTGCCAAAAATTCACAAGGTTTAAGGTACTTTGGCAAAAATTGGCAAAAACAACAAATTTTAGGACAAAATGTTTGAAATTTTAAGATTCTTTGCCAAAAATTAATAAATTTTAAGATACTATGACAAAAATTCACAAAAACTTTAAGAAATTTTGTAAAATCTTTGCAAATTTGAAGATACTTTGGCAAAATTTTAAAAATTTTAAGATACTTTGGCAAAAAATTGCAAAAACAACAAGTTTTAAGGCAAAATGTTTGAAAAATTTTAAGATTCTTTGCCAAAATTTGCAAAAGCAAATAATTTTAAGACAGCACGTTAAAAAATTTTAAGATTCTTTGCCAAAAATTCACAAAAACTACAAACTTTAAGGCATTTTGCAAAATCTCTGCAAATGTTTAAGATTCTTTGCCAAAAATTCACAAATTTTAAGATTCTTTGCCAAAAATTCACAAGGTTTAAGGTACTCTGGTAAAAATTCGCAAAAACAACAAATTTTAAGTTAGAATGTTTGAAAATTTTAAGATTTTTTTTGCCAAAAATTCACAAAAACTACAAACTTTAAGGCATTTTGCTTAATCTTTGCAAATTTTTAAGATACTTTGGCAAAAATTCACAAAAACCACAAATTTTAGGGCATTTTTCAAAAAAATTTTCAAAATATTTGCAAAATTTTCCAACATTTCGCAAAAAAAAAATTTTTTTTTAAGATTTTTACAATAAAAAATTGAAAAAATTTGTCATGATATTGGCAAATCTTCTTGATTGATAACCTTAGCCTTAAAATTTTTGAAAGATGTTTATAATTAAAAAGTGGTCAATTACAGCAAAAACCTTTCACCAAAATATTTTCAAAATGTTGAGTTATTTAACACCTTAAAATATTATTTTAAACTCCATTACAAATTCAACCAATACGTTAGAAGAGAAAGAATAATGTAGGGAAAATGATTTTAATTCCACACGGTAAAACGAATAATATATTTTTTTTAAATTGGGTGTGGTTGACAGGTGAGCTTGATTAATTGGGTTTCAAGCAAATTTGAAATCTCCTAATGATTTATACGGGGATTGGAAGATAGAAAGTAGTTTTAAAGATAACGTGTAACGATGGAGGGATTCTTTTTAAAACATATTTCACAATATAAAATTCTCTTTTCTCCATTAAAGGGAAAAGGGGAAGGGTGAAAGACATTGGGAAAAAACTACGACTTGTACACGGAAAACGGCCAACATTGGAGTAAATCTCAATCTGTAGATATTGCAAAGGGAGAGGCGTTGTGAGGATGCTGCTGCGCAGTACCTTTTGAACCCATCGATTCAGCCTACATCAAACCGCCAGGGTTAATGGAAGCTCGGAGGGGGAGCTTGTTCTCTCTTCTCATCTGCTCCTATTTGCCAGTTGCACTGTTCTGAATTACCATCATCTATTGGGACATTGTAGTCTAACGTTGTATAGTAACATGTTCCACAGCATTGATAGGAATCTTTTAGTAAATGTCAAAAGCTGTTTGCAGTTCCGGTTGGAGTTTATGTTTCTTTTTCAAGAGTTTATTCTGTTAAGGTTGGCAATTGTTTTTCAGTGCATTGTCTTTGTTTGATTAAATTTGAGGCTTCATTTTATATCGTGTGGACAATATTTTCTACAGTAATTATAATAAAAGTTTGAGGAAAAATTTCTTTGAGAATCTTTTAAAGGTTTTATAGAATTTCCCCACAAAGTAGAAAAATCTATAATAAATTTTGCACAAAATTTGCAGATTTACACATATTTTACAAAATTTTTGTAAGATTTGTGCAAATATTCACAAATTTTGCAAATCCTTAACAAAATTCTTGCAAATTTTCACAAATTTTGCAAAATCTTAACTAAACTTTTGCAAATTTTCACAAATTTTGCAAATCCTTAACAAAATTTTTGCAAATTTTCACAAATTTTGCAAAATCTTAACAAAAACTTTTGCAAATTTTCACAAATTTTGCAAATCCTTAACATAAGTTTTGCAAAATTTCACATTTTGCTAAATCTTAACAAAAGTTTCATCGAATAACATTTAGTTTAAGATGTTATACTGGTTCAGAAGTTTAAGGTTGAAGTGAAAATTGCCTGAAATAATTATAGTTTTATACCTGCATTTCAAGCTGCCATTTCTATTTATGTGACTAGAGTCATGTGTCTAGCAAAATGTGGCGAAAGAAATGACAGGGCAGGACAGAACTATTTATTTAACACTTGATTACTTTATAAAAAATTTCTAATAAATATTCTATAAAATAATTTTCTTCCTACCTCCTTAGTATAATAATTTCGATTCACAGATGCACATAATCAATCACTCACTCCTGGTAACATTTACCCATTAATAAAATACGATACTGAATATGAAATGCGAAAAAGTTGCATTTACTACGAACAAAATTCACATAATAAAACTTATAATTTGAACACGTTTCACATTCAATATGTATTTAACCATTAACAATTTGTCATATTACATTATACCATACAAAATACATGTCGTTTTATTACAATTTTCCTCACATTAAATTTAATAGAAATAAAATATTTGTACTAAGTACCCTCATTACCCAACTTCACATCAATTGTCAAAAAAAAAAGCCTTCAAGTCAAAATCCAAATTATAATCAGCTATTCAAGGTGAAAAGAAGACATCTCAAGAGAAAAACCCCACCAACGGCAAGAAATAAAATTTTTTTTCCAACTCAAATCATAAAAATTCAACTTCAACAGGAAAAATTTGAACTTGCAAAATATTTATCTTTTTATAAAAGAGAAACTCCTTAGAGGTTAAAAAGTAGGGAAACAAGATTTAAATTGAAAAATTCAATATTCCCATCGGTGCAAAACCACTTCCATTTTCAGCCTTTTGATGGTTCGGAGTTGAGCAATTAAAGAGACAGAACTTTATTACACGACATATTTCGTCCGCGTATGTCACAAGTTGTCACTACGAGCATTAAACTGTTATTTCTATTACCCAGTAATGAAACTGTAATAAAATTTACTACTGTCACTGAGAACAATAAATTGCCAGCAAAGCGTACAACACTAATTCCATTCAGAGTCCTCTTAATTCTATCAGACGGCAAATTTTCAAGATTTCGTGTGTGTGTCCAATATTTATTACCCGGTTTAAGATTTCAATGAACAAAAATCTCCACCTTTGATCTCAGAAATAAAACTTTGAACCCTGAAACTTTTATTTAATTAAATAGATTTAATTAATGGTACCTGAGTTGAGTTATATTGATTAAAGGAACCATTAAAAGAAACCAATTGCAGATGTCATACAAGATGCCCAACTCCATAGGTTTTGTAAGAATCAAGATAGAGGAGTTGTGACAAAAAAAATGACGTCATTACTGACAACTTTGTGTACGGAGGTTCCTATTACACAACAATATGACCACCAAAAGATAATGCTTGATTACAAATACGAATGGTTTATGGGTAAAAGTCAGTAACGGACGTTGCCCGTACCCTCCCGGCCGATCACGGTGCATTGGATCGCGGGGAAAAGGTGCCCGTACCCTCCCGGCCGACAAGAGTTCTTCAGATCGCGGGGACGGACGTTGCCCGTACCCTCCCGGCCGACAAGAGTGCATCGGATCGCGGGGACAAGGTGTAAAAGTCGCCATTTTGCATGCTTGTGTGCTAGGACTGACTCTTATTTTTTAGAATTTTTGTTGTATCAAGATAACTTCAGCAAAAAATGTACATTCCCACTGAAGATCTATATCATATTCAAAGAATCTAGAACTTGAAGTGGGAGTTAAAAAAAATATTTCTGTCCCCCTCAAATATGGGTTTGAATTTCATCAATAATTGTTCAATCACTCTGAGTTGAAAGGAGCCCTAGGTCCACTTCTCTACCCAGAAGTCATTTCGTGGGAGACTAAACTGTGATTGGTTGTTCACATCGTTGATTATACATGGGACAAAAAGTCATTCGACAGTGGTAGTTTTAAGAACTAATTTTTAGGAAAACATATAGAAGTTAAATAGTTTTACTGTAGTTCTGAAAACCGCCACTATTTTTAGTGGCACTGTTGTCAATAACCAAAATGCCACCAATAAACAATGAATGATAAGTGTTTCACTATCTACACTAAAATGTGAAACTGAATCTCAGCAATTAATTAATAATATCAATTAAAAGTAGAAACCTCGTTCAGAGTACACATTATTGGAGATTTAACAAATATTATCAATCTTATAAAAAGTAACAACAACAAAAAAAACAATATAAGATAAACGTATTACCCAATAAACTTCCAATACAATAAAAACCACCACATAAAAAGATCCATTGAATGTCTCGTCAAAAAAATTCTACCTACTGAGTCCATTTATGGAAACTGCCAGGAATTTTAAACACTGTCCACAACTCTCAAATTGAGTGGGAACAAACAACATCTGGCCTTAAAAATCCCCCCACTGGTTCGTTAACACATGGCAGTGGGAGCCGACAGTTATTGGGGATGCCATTTCATACTCAATATCAAAGAGAAACAAAAGTGGAATAAAATTGCATCTCAAAGGAACATCCAAGCTTGCGGCAAGTGATTGAAAGACCATTATGGAAAATTGCTTCTGTCAGTCTACTACTACCTCCGATTCATATGGAACCATCAAAAGAATATTTTTTATGGTACAAAAAATGGTAATTTTTTATTCCCAAAAAAAAAAAAAAAAAAAAAAAAAAAATATGAAAAGAAAAAAAAAAAGTTGAAATCATCTTATCGATTGGTAAGGGGATTTTTTTTTCTTAGCGACACCCATCCCTCTACCAAAGCATAGATGCGATGTACTATAAAACTGCAAAGTGGCATTTGAAAGGGCTTACGAGGGCAAACAAGTAAATCTCTACTCTCGACATAGAGAATGGTAATACATTTCGAATCCATTGATTTTTTCCACACTAGGGGTTGCAGTTAATAGAAACAGAGTGAACTATCCTCTTGTGCAGTCTCCAATCCAGACTTGCACCTTACCTATCTCTTTCCCCCTAAAACATTGATGAGTTGGCAGCACTTCTTCTCTCTTGGACAGTTAGTGACCACGCCAGCTTAATGACTGACCTCGAGCTTGGGGGAGGGGTCATGTTACTGATGCCAATGTCTTTGAGTTCTTTTAAGATGAGAAGAAAAAAAAAGAGTTGAATTAAGTCTTTTAACCAACCTGTTTCACTTAGATTAATTAAAAGTGTTGGAGATGTTATTGAATTTAGAAATAATGGAATGTTCTTGCTTCAAGTTGATAGTTTGAAACCAATTTGGGGGTTAATAAAATGTGAGTGACTGGTGAAAGGAAAATACCTTAGTGTGTAACTTGTAATTATTGAAGGAAATTAGAAATGAGAGTGGGGGGAATGATGAAGTTACTTTTGGAATATTGAGTTTGCAGTAATTGAATAAGAAATGCTTATGAAAATGTTTAGTTGAGTGTAAAATATTGTTTTGAGCATGGTTAGGTGAATGCTCAAATAAAGGTTTGCTTCAACAGTCCAACTATTGGATCATTTCTAAATCAGTTGAAACACATTTGCAAAGGAAATGGAATTGAAGTTCAATAAAGTCAATTGCAATAGAAATACTAAGTGAAATTGTCTGAAAGCTCAAAAAAGAAAGGGGATCATAAATCTCAAAATCTTTTCAAATCCTTTAAGTTCTCTGAGATACTGCTGCATTTAAGTCGACAGTTGTTTAAAAAAGTTGGCTGTGTCAATTTGTCATAAACATTTACTTTCTTAGATCAATAGATTTTTGTAATATATATTAACATAAAGAAATTAACTTTGAAATGTAACTTGTAACATGTTTTTCAATTTTAAGCCGTTAAGCTTCTTCAAACTTTTCAAATGTCATAAAAACTGAGATCATCTTTCAATTTTCTTACTAATGAGCTTCATTTAAGTTGCAAACAAGTTACTTATACAAATCGTATGTTTAAATTCGAGTCAAACCATAAAACCCGTCTATGAATACAACCCAATTGAACTGTTTTATTACTGAAATCTTCTGGGAGCAATAGCCGTATTCAAAGTTAGGCACTTTGTGTTGCTTAAGTCGTTTTTGAGATGTACACATGCGCATGTTGTAAACAGCATAAGAAATGCAAACGGTTTGAAGAGTTAAATGTGCTTACTATTTGACTTTAAATGGTTTATATGTTAAGTTGGGAAGAGGAAAATTATATTAGAATAACTGCGCAAATCCATAGTTGAGCTAAGTTTGACCTAAGAAGCTTTCGCTTTCACCAAGGAAATGATCCACACAAAGCTATTACATAAACATCAAACAAAATGGAATTGAATTTGCTTTAAAAGTAGCTGTGCGTGTTGCCAAACGTGACTTTTGTAGATTATAATTATAATTAAAATCTTTTGTAAATCATAATTATAATCTTTTGTAAATTATAATTATAATTAAAATCTTTTGTAAATCATAATTATAATCTTTTGTAAATTATAATTATAATTAAAATCTTTTGTAAATCATAATTATAATCTTTTGTAAATTATAATTATAATTATAATTATAATCTTTTGCAAATTATAATTATAATTATAATCTTTGTTACAAACTTTTTCTAGGATTATTAAATTATTAACACTGCATCTTTAATAGTACTGTTGAGCACTGTTATTTTTTTACTATAAATTGTAGACAAAATCTTCTAAATGTTGGCATTTCCCAAATGGATAGCCATTTGCAACATCATAAGAACTCGTTCTCTGATTGGTTGTTCTTATATAAAAGGTTAAACTCATCGCATTTCTTACCATAATTTTAAATCGGTTTTATAACAAAACTTCACTGAAATACCACTGCATTAAAAACCAGGTCAAAGCTGTGATTCTTTTTTAATCCACTTGGTAAATCCAATTTGTTAGCACCCATTTTTTTTTCCCTTCATTTATTCACAGGGGAAAGCGTCTACGACGTGTAATATCATTACGTTTAAACATGTGAAATTTTAAAGCAGTATAACAACCTCAACAAATTATTGCTTAACAAGATTTTTTAAACCCTTTTTCTAGAATTGTAGAAAACTATTACGAAAACCGTAAAACAAATTTCTATGTGCAAATATTGTGTTATAATGGCCTCAGTAACCATAAAGTAGACGGGCCAAAAGGTCGTTTCCCATTCTGCACAGCGGACATTCTCTTTAAATCTCGTAGAATGTAAACTAGACACATGCAAACTTTGTATCACATGCTTAAAAGAGAGTCTCCGAGTGGCTCATTACATGCCTTCAAGGGCTTCATCTTTACAGTTAAAGTTGAATTTGTGGAAGCAGGTTGTGAAGGGGAAAAAAAGTTGTTACTGCAAATGGTCATTCTAGCTTTCATTAAAGTATGGGTGAGTGAACTGAGCATAATATCAGTGGTGATAATTTATACCACAAAGCAGAAACCACTGCTTTTGAAAGGCTTGGGCTTTTAACTGTAATGAAGCTACTTTGATATCACGTAGCTTTTCGTGTTTTAATTTTTTTTTTTGCTTTAATTTAGAGTAGCACAAATTTCAGATGAAATATTGTGAATGCTTTTAAGTTGTAAATATGTCAATACCTGGAGTATAATCAAAGAAGTTGGTTCAAATTACCCAGAAATAAAACTTTGCAATTAATTGACTGCCATTTTACCACGGGTTTGTAAAAATGTAAAAATTTGTAAAAAATTGCAAAAAATTAGAATTTGTAAGTTTGAAAAAATGTCAAAATTTTTACAAGCAAAAATGTCAAAATTTGCAAAATTTTACAAGCAAAAATGTCAAAATTTGCAAACTTTTAGAAGCAAAAATGTCAAAATTTGCAAAATTTTACAAGCAAAAATGTCAAAATTTGCAAAACTTTTACAAAATGTAAAATTTTACAAGCAAAAATATCAAAATTTGCAAAACTTCACAAAATGTCAAAATTTGCAAAATTTTACACGCAAAAATGTCAAAATTTGCAAACTTTTACAAGCAAAAATGTCAAAATTTGCAAACTTTTACAAGCAAAAATGTCAAAATTTGCAAACTTTTACAAGCAAAAATGTCAAAATTTGCAAAATTTTACAAGCAAAAATGTCAAAATTTGCAAAACTTCACAAAATGTCAAAATTTGCAAAATTTTACACGCAAAAATGTCAAAATTTGCAAAACTTTTACAAAATGTAAAATTTTACAAGCAAAAATGTCAAAATTTTCAAAACTTTACAGCAAAGATATCAAAATTTGCAAACATTTCACCAAAAAGATTTTTTAAAATTTGGGATGTCAAAGTAATTCAATGATTAAATGTGTAACACGATTCACAATGACTACACATGTTTAAAGGAATAAACAAATTGCAAAATTATGCTCAAGTTGATTAAACTAGATGATCATTTTTTACTGTTTCTAGTGAACAACATGTGATTGGCCATTGTGGTTACGCACAAACAAGACCAAACATTGAACAGACTCAAAACAAATTTCATGTACAATGATTTCAAACGATCAATCCTGATAAATTATCAACTGAACAAAAAGTTCAATACAATATTACTAACTTGTGGTCAAAAAACCAATAAATAATAAAAGCAAAAAATAGCTGCATTCATAATCTAAAAATTGTTTACACTATTCATGTTGTTTTTGAGATGCGCACAACATCATAGTCCAGCCTAACCTCTGCGCACCACAAACATTTCTATATTTAAAACTTTAAAATCGACAAAATCCAGCACAAAACATAATTACCAATCAATTTCCCCCAACTTCATAAGTTTGAGATTGAAATTCCACAAATATTTTTCCCACCACAATAAACTTAATTAATACTTAAACTCACATTAATAGAACGAGAAAAGTTCATAATAATATCAATCGATAGACTTCTCCACTCTTAAAAAAATATTAAAGGTTTAAAACTGTAAAATATTCGGGATTCAATCAAAAACTGAAGAGAGAAAATTGAATGAAATTTCACGCCACCAACTCAGGTCACACAAGACCACCAATAAAAAAAAAAAAAAAAAAAAAAAGCGGCAATGAAATTTACTGAATTGACCCAATGTCTTTGGATCTGGCCACAATTTCAAACTGGTGAAAACCATAAGCCAGAAACTGAAGCTGAAGAAAAACGCAAACAAACTGAGAGTGAGAACGAGCGAGGG
>JAQGAS010001898.1:0-14281 GCA_034686365.1 Pachymerium ferrugineum
TTTTTGCAAAATATTTAACAATTTGCAAAAATTTTTACAAAAGTTTTGCACAATTTATAAAATTTTGCAAATTTTTTGTAAAAAAAAAAGCGGCCAATTACTTGCAAAATTTTTTTGCAAAATTATTGCAAATTTTTTTACTTGGGTAGTGTGTGTACTACCAAGATTTCATTCATATTTTGAGTAAAATACATTTGTGGCATGTGAGAATCGGAAAGTTCTTTTGTAAGATGAGATTGGACTATTATATGGCTGTAGCTAGGTGGAATGAAAGAGAATTGATTTTTGCGGGCACAATTTTTCCAAAGGTAGTAAAGAAGGGGAGGCTACATCTTTCTAGTTGGAGTGATCACTTCTAATGTTTTATTTTTGCTATGGATACAGCTGTACACGCGTGTTACAATCTATATATATATAGTTTGAACAATACTATATCAACTTAACAGTTAACAGTTGCAAGTTGCAAGAGGAACTTGTGGATAGATAAGTCGAATAACTCTCACTATTGAAACAAATATATTCTTGCTTATTATTGTCATTCCATTAATGCCTTTTTTGAATTTGAAGGGTAGGTCATTTGGTCATTTGGTCAAAATTTCATTAAGATTTTATTAGTATTATTTCAATTTAGTTTGCCTAGAGTTGACTATTTGTAATGTTTTGAATCATCTCCATTAGGAAATTCCGTCGATTATCTGAAGTTTGCAACAATACAATGCTATAAGTCAAAAGAGTGCCATACAACTAAAGAAAGTTAAATGGAATAAAACAGTTTTAGAGATAAGAATACAAACTTACTGTCAAAATTGTGCCATAAGTAATTACAAATAATTGAGATACGTTAATGCCAATACTCATCGAAGAAGCCCTTTGTCCAAAATACATCTGACACTTCCAATTTTCAAAAGATGTATTCTTTTTATTGAGAATTCTATTGTTTAATTATTACTAATCTTTGTACATTAGTATTACCTCAAAAGCTGACGAGGTTTGACGAACTTTCCAGTTTCCAATTTTTAGGGCGCATTTCTTTGCCTAAACAGAATGGGTTTTTTTTAATGTTTTCTAAAAACTATTTTTGAATGCATCTTACACTGGCGTTCACATCTGCTGCATATTTGTACATAGTGGTCAAGAGGTACAATTCTGAAACCAGTTGAACAATCAAAGTAACTATTTCTTTTATACTTCCCATCTCAAAAAGTGGCATCATCATTCGCAGTATACAGCAAACTGTGACCGAATCTCCCACTGTCCAGATTAACAGTAAAGGAGAAAAAGTGTCGCTCACTTCATCCACCCAATCATTTAATCGGTAAAATTTGTTTTGAAAATGTTGGGTTCCGTAAAAAGCATTCCAACTCGTAGTACCCAAATCTTGAAATTGCTTACTCAGAATATGACATACGTGAATCAGCAGAATTTTGTTGATTACGTTAAAAAATTGTGAAAATCCGAGGACAATTGTAAAGGCAAACATGAGCCAATGGAGTTCCATTAACTCCAAGTTGCTGCCGTCAAACATGCGGTAAAAGGCAGCGAATGCGTGATTAAAATATAAAAGGAGGAAAATAATGCTGGAGACTAGAACTAATCTAAGTAAAAATAGCCAAATATGTCGGGCTCTTTTTTGAGAATGATTTGAGTCTAGTATTTTTCTTAGTAGGAGAGAGAAGACACTTTGTTTTTTGTACATTACTATAAGGCCGGCAAGCAATTCAATGAAGTGTATTGTCATCATTGTCGAAGCGACTATATAGGTCAAAGACTTGACTAGGATGGTCACAGCGAATGTGCCTGCCACCGTAATAGCTACGGAAAGAACGACGAGAAAAGCTGAAAACAAAAATCGGCATAAATGCCAGGGGGTCCGTCGTGAGTTTCTGAGAGTTATGCGTAAACCAAATGCGAAATACAGAAATTTCCACATTTTGTCAATCTTCGTTAAATATTTCTCGTGGAGCGAATCCATCGTTAGATTCAGGTTTTGCTTGGAACAACTGATCCACTAATGCGTCGATTAATGTGACATTAAGGAGCTTTGGCTAATGTTTGCGTAAGTAGATATTGATTGACCTTTGAATAACAAACGCTTTAATGACACGAGTTAATTTACTTGCGATCAATAATTAATATCGGTTAAAGCTTTGAGCTATGAAAGATAGATTGTCTAACATTCGCTCTATTATCTACAGTTTGCAGTAACACAATCGTTTATTTATTTTGTATTTTCTGTAATGAGACACTATTTTCTTTTTTAGAATTTTCTGTAACTAATGCTTAATTCTAACTGTTTTATAACTAAGCAGAGGTTAGTTAAGTTCAGTGCAATTAAGAATCAGTTCTTTTACAAGCTCAAACTGTCAACATCCTCATTCTGTCTCACACTAAACACCTTTGAGTTTGTCCAACCTAGAGGCATATAGGTTGTTCTCGTACATCTTACAATTTAGCTTGCCTAAAACTACAATTGTTTATTTGTAATGTTTTGAATAAGTCCCATTAGGATTTTCCCTTGATTATCGGAAGTTTGCAATAATACAATGGTGTAAGTCAAAAGAGTGCCGTACAACTAAAGAAAATTAAACGAAATAAAACAGTTTTGGAATTAAGAACAGGAACTTACTGTCAAAATTGTGCCATGAGTAATTACAAATAATCGAGATACGTTAATGCCAATACTCATTGACGAAGTTCTTTGTCCAAAATACATCTGACACTTCCAATTTTCAAAGGATGTGTTCTTTTTATTGAGAATTCTATTGTTTAATTATTATTACTATTCTTTGTACATTAGTATTACCTCAAAAGCTGACGAATTTTGACGAACGTTCCAGTTTCCAATTTGTAGTGCGCACTTTTTGGCCTAAAGAGAATGGCTTATATTATTTTTTTAAAGCAGTTTTGAATGCATCTTACACTGGCGTTCACATCTGTTGCATATTTGTAAGTAATGGTCAAGAGATACAATTCAGAAATTAGTTGAACTAACCAAGTGACTATTTCATATACATTCCCTATCTCAATGATTGGCATCATTATTCGCAGTAAACAGCAAACCGTGACCGAATCTCCTACTGTCCAGATTAACAGTAAAGGAGAAAAATTGTCGCTCACTTCATCCACCCAATCATTTAATTGGTAAAATTTGTTTTGAAAATGTTGGGTTCCGAAAAAAGCGTTCCAGCTTGTAGTGCCCAAATCTTGAAATCGCTTACTCAGAATATGACATAAGTGAATCAGCAGAATTTTGTTGATTACGTTAAAAAAATGTGAAAGTGCGAGAGCAATTAAAAGCATAATCCGATCGACTCCCATTAGCTCCAAGTCTAACATGCGGTTAAAGGCAGTGAAATATAAAAGGATGAAAATAATGCTGGAGACTAGAACTAATCTAAGTAGAAATAGCCAAATATGGCGGGCTCTGTTTTGAGAATGACTTGAGTCAAGTATTTTTCTTAGTATGAGAGAAAAGACACTCTGCTTTTTGTACATTACTATAAGCCCGGCAAGTATTTCGATGAAGTATATTGCCATAATTGTCGATCCGATTATTGGTGTCAAAGATTTGAACTCAACGGCCAAAGCGATATTGTATCCTAATGCAATTGCTACGGAAAGAATGACGAGAATAGCTGAAGACAAAAATCGGCACAAATGCCAATGTGTCCGTCGTGAGTTTCTGAGAGTTATGCGTAAACCAAATGCGAAATACAGACATTTCCACATTTTATCAATTTTCGTTAAATAGTTCTTTTGGAGCGAAACCATCGTTAGATTTAAGTTTTGCTTGGAACAAGTGATCACTAATGCGTCGATTAATGTGGGCATTAAGCAGCTTTAGCTAATGTTTGCGTTAGTAGTTATTGATTGGCCTTTGAATAACAACCACATTAATGACAGAAGTTAATTTACTTGCGATCAATAATTAATAACGGTTAAAGCTCTTGAGCTATTAATTCACAGATTGTCTATTAGTGATGTTTTGAATTAAGGCTGTTAAAACACTTGCTCGATTATCCACAATTCGTAGTAACACGATCGTGTACGTCAGAAGAGTACCGTATAACTGTAAAAGAATATTACAGACTGCTTCATAGATGTTAAGCAAGTTCTTACTGTAAGAATTTTGCCATTTGTTATTGTGAAAAGTTGAGATACATGAATGCCCAGCGTCATAGAAGAGGTCCTTTGGGTGAAAAACATTTGACTTTTCCAGTTTTTAATTGATAAAGCAGTTACTCTATTCACCTTGCAAAAAAAAAAAAAAAATTTAGTTACGAAATTGATTTTAGATTATCAGCTCAACCTCTAGGATTGATGAATTAGGGTAATTGTTTCCAATATTCAGAGCACACTTCTTTGCCTAGATAAAAGAAAGATTTAATAATGCACCTTTCGGGGTATATTTTAGTGTATACTACATTTGCATTTACACTAGCTGCGTATTTATACATTACAGTTAAAAGAAGTAACTGCCAAAGTAATTGAACTAGTAACGTTATTACTTCTTTGTCGTTATTCGACTCCAGAAAGTGCATCAACAAACGAAGTAGGCAACAAACATTGACTGAATCTCCTACAGTCCAAATTAGGAGTAAAGGGGAAAATATTTCACTAATCTCTTCCGCCCAATCATTCAGTTGGTAAAATTTGTTGTGGAAATATTGGATTTCATAATTCCGAGTTCTCATTCTCAAATTTTGGAATTGCATACTTAAAATATGGCTCGAATGAATCACCAGAAGTTTGGTTATTGTATTGAAAAAATCTACCAACATGTAGGTAATAAGAAACCCCAACTTGAGCCAGTCACCAATTTTTGGTGATTTTAACACGTTTCCCTCAAACAAACGAGCAAAGGACGAATATTGAACAGAGATGTACATCGAGATGAAGATAACACTCGAAATGGCCAATAATTTCACTAGGAATCGCCAAATATTTTTGGAGTGACTCGTCTCAACCATTTTCTTCAAAATTCGAGATACCTTTTTCTGCTTCTTGTACATCGTCAGTAGACCGACTAACGCTTGAGTATAGTGTACGGCCAATGTTGCAGTTCCAGCGATTAATATCAAAGATTGTACCTTAATAGTAAAAGCGACTATGTATACCATGAGTGATCCTCCGTATAAAGTCAGGATTAATGTGGTAAAGACGAACTGACACGATTGCCGAGATGTTGCTCCTGAGTTACTTCTCGTTATGTCCACACCGAATGGGAAATACAAAATTCTCCATAATCGATCGATTTTGGTTAAATAACTTTGGTTGAGGGTAGCCATCGAGCTAGAATCCTGTTCTCATAAACTTGAGTTGAAAATGAGATAGTAATCTGTTTTTGAAGCGTTATTGATTATCATTAGGCAAATACATTAACGTGTTATTGAGTTACAAAGTGCATAGTAACCGATAATTGATTACCTACAGTCTGCCCTCTAAAAAATTAAGTCATAAATGGGTGCAAAATTTTTAGAAGGTGTGAAAGTTAACTGAATGGAAATTAGGTTGAAAATAAGGTGTAGAATAATTTGGTTTAGCTATTAATACATAGATTGTCTATTAGTGATGTTTTGAATTAAGGCTGTTAAAACACTTGCTCGATTATCCACAGTTTGCAGTAACACAATCGTGTACGTCAGAAGAGTACCGTATAACTGTAAAAGAATATTACAGACTGCTTCATAGATGTTAAGCATATTCTTACTGTAAGAATTGTGCCATTTGTTATTGTGAAAAGTTGAGATACGTGAATGCCTAATGACATAGCAGAGGTTCTTTGGGTGAAAAATATCTGACTCTTCCAGTTTCCAATTGATGTTACTCTCTTCACCTTGCAAGCAACGAAAAGTTTAATTAGGAAATTGATTTTTGATTACCAATCAAACCTCAAAGATTGATGAATTAGGTTAACTGTTTCCAATATTCAGAGCACACTTCTTTGCCTAGATAAAATAAAGGTTGAATACAGTAATGTCTTACCTCTCGGGGAATATTTTAGTGTACCTACGTTTGCATTTACAGCAGCTGCGTATTTATACATTACAGTTAAAAGAAGTAACTGCCAAAGTAATTGAACTAGTAACGTTATTACTTCTTTTTCATTATTCAACTCCAGAAATTGCATCAACAAACGAAGAAAGCAACAAACATTAATTGAATCTCCTACAGTCCAAATGAGCAGTAAAGGAGAAAATATGTCACTGATCTCTTCCGCCCAATCATTCAGTTGGTAAAATTTGTTGTGGAAATATCTGATTTCGTAATACCGAGTTTTCATTCTCAAATTTTGGAATTGCATACTTAATATATGGCTCGAATGGATCATCAAAAGTTTGGTTATTGTGTTGAAAAAATCTGCTAATGTGTAGGCCATGAAAAAAATGGACACGAGCCAGTCACCGATTTTTGGTAATTTTAGCACGTTTCCATTAAACAAACGAGCAAAGAACGAAAATTGATGAGCTGTGTACACTGAGATGAAGATAACACTCGAAATAGCCAATAATTTCAATAGGAATCGCCAAATATTTTTGGAGTGACTCGTCTCAACCATTTTCATCAAAATTCGAGATAATTTTTTCTGCTTTTTGTACATCGTCACCAGTCCGACTAGTACTTGGGTGAAGTGTACGGCCAATGTTGTTGATCCAGCGATTAATGTCAAAGACTGTAACTTAATAGTAAAAGCGACTGCGTATACCATCAGTGATCCTCCGGATAAAATCAGTGTTAATGTGGCAAAGACGAATTGACATAATTGCCGAGCAGTTGCTCCTGAATTACTTCTCGTTATGTCCACACCGAATGGGAAATACAAAATTCTCCATAATCGATCTATTATGGTTAAATAACTTTTGTTGAGAGCAGTCATCGCTAGAATGATTAACAAATTGGATTGAAGAAGAAGTAAAAGAAAGCAAGGGTCATGCGCGGCGAGAACAAGTTAAGCTACAAAGCCATAGCATAAACAAACTACAACAAACAACGCAAACTAGATTTAAAGCGGCGCTGTAATTTGTTTATTGAAGTGTTATCGATTATCACTATGCAAATATATTAACGAGTTTTTAAGTTAGAGTGTGAATAGTGACCGATTATTGTGATTAGGCAATTTTTTTTCTATTTTGTGAAAGTTAACATTTGAGTTTTAGAGTTGTTTTGGTACACTTTCTTGGTTTTAGGTTTTTAATATTTTCTGGTTTGCACTGTTTGCTCCATTTTTTTTTTTTTTTTTTCTGTTTTCTGATATTTTGTTTTTTGATATGTATTTGTATTTCCAGAGGGGGAAATAACGACAGAATTGTCTTTTTTTTTTGTGTTAGATAAGAGGAAAATAGTTTATTCAGAATGGTTTGAGGATAGTTAAGTTTAACTGAATTTATCCAATGTTGTAGTAACAGGTTATAGACCCTACGATTAAAGTGTGCTTTTATGCAGATGGGAGTTGGGCGAATGGAATTTGGAGTTTTTATTTCCAAACCAAATGAATTTTGATAAGGTTTTTCATTTTTCATTGACTTAATAGAATGATTTTTATAATAAGTTTGTTAAACATTACTATGTTTCCGCATTAACTTTAAAAAGTATTACTATCTCATTTGGTTATTCGTAATGTTTCGAAGTAACCCTGCCAGAGCATCGGTGCGGTTGTCCACAGTTTGAATTAAAACCACGGTGTAAGCCAGAAGAGTGCTGCACAGCTAAAAGAAATTATGTTTGTATTAACTAAATAATTTTATAGAGAGAACTAGTATTTACTGTAAGAATTGTTCCATACGTAATCGTAAAAAGCTGAGAAACGTGAATTCCTGTCGTCATTGAAGACGTCCTTTGATTGAAAAACATTTGTTTTTGCCATTTTTCAATGGATGTTGCGGTCAATCTCTTCATCCGATGAGCGGATTGAAATATTATTTTATTATCATACAATTTATTTCAATGTGTGAATTCTACCTTCAATCCTGATGAATTTTTATGAGCGGGCCAATTTCCAATATTCAGAGCGCACGTCTTTGCCTGAAAAAGGGAATTCAATAATTTATGTTCTCGAATGAATTCGTGAGTTCGTTCTACATTTGCATTCACAGCTGCTGCTTGCTTATACATCAGAGCTAAGAAATACAATTGCGAAAGTAGTTGAAAGATTAACATTGCAACATCTTTGATTTCGGCCATTTGAGTTAATTGGATCATCATTCGAAGCATGCAACAGACAGTAACCGAATCTCCTACAGTCCAAATTAACAACAACGGAGAAAAAATGTCGCCCACTTGACTGGCCCAGTCGTTGAATTTATAAAATTCGTCCCGCAAATATTGTGATTCGAAAGTATCCGTGCCCAAATCTTGAAATTGTATACTTAAGATATGACTCAAATGAACGAACAGAATTTTAGTGCTCGAGTTAAATATGTGTGCCAAGAAGTAGGCAACGGGAAAAGTCGGTTTCAACCAGTCGAAGCCTCTTAGTTCGTAGATTGCACTACCAAATATCTTACGAAGAGGTGAAAATGCTTGAGAGATGAACGACAAAATTTGAACGATGCTGTAAGTGATAATTAATTTCACTAGAAACATCCAAATTTCTTTCCATCTCTTTACAGAATGTTTTGTTTCGACCATTTTCTTGAAAAGAAAAGACAATTCTATTTGCTTTTTGTACATGGTAGCTTGGCTAGCTAATATTTCTATCAGGTGTACGGACGTTACTATTGTTCCAACAAATAACATCATAGACGGTACCTTAATGCTGAAAGCGATGTTGAATGCCACTATACCTATTGTAGAAATAAACAAGAATGACGCGGACAGGATGAATCTTAGCAATTGCCAAGAGTTTGACCCCGAGTGCCCACTTATTATATTTATGCCAAATGGGTAATAGAGAATTTTCCACATTCGATAGATTTTGTAGAGATACATTGTGTTCGAATGATTTTTCAATTTGTGGCCACTAATGATACAGCATATTGGATAACTATTACAGTGTTTATTCATCGTGTTTACTGCAGTTACATTGATCGTTGTGCAAACACATTAGCGAGTTCCAAATTACAAATTGCTTAGAAATCGTGAGACAATATTTTTTGTTGTTGGATACTGGATGATTAATGATACATTTTTATTAATGGTGGAAAGTGATGTTTATTTATTGTCTTTGGCAGTTGAGCGGGAAGTGGGGCGTTGAAAGAGTTGTGTGGTTTATTTTCCTTTGAGAGTGGAGGCATCTTGTCCATTGGCCGTTTACCGAATTGGTTGTAGGGATCTGTTGTGTCTTTCTTGCTTGAACTTAGCAGCATCATGTACAGAAAAATTTTATTTGTCACTGCAATGCAGCGTTGTTTGTCATTAATTTTAGGTTAGTAACAACGGCATGTTTAAATTCGCAACAACCTGCTGCGCCTTGTGAGCTACGTCTAACTGTTCGCCATGTGCTTTGCTCAAATCCGAGGTTTTGTCATTTCTGTCTGTTCCTGTGGGAGTTGTTACTTGTTTGACTAATGTTGGAGGTGGTTTTGGGCAGGTTTTGAGGTTTTTTTTGGTCTGACTTGCAATGTTTGTTCCATCCATTTCCTGTTTTCTGATGTTATGTAATTTTTCTGAGCCTCCAGAATTGTCTGTATTTGCATTAGATAAGAAGAAAATTGTTTATTCAAAATGGTTTGAGGATAGTTAACTTTTACTGAATTTATCCAATGCTGTAGTAACAGGTTATAGACCCTTAAAGATCTTACGATTAAAGTGTGCTTTTATGCGGATGGGAGTTTCACGAATGGAACTTGGAGTTTTTATTTCCAAATCAAATGAATTTTGATAAGATTTTTTCATTTTTTATTGACTTAGTTGAATAATTTAATTTTTATTATTAGTTCGTTAAACATTACTATATTTCCGTATTAATTTAGAAAAAGTATTACTATCTAAATTGGTTATTTGTAATGTTCCGAAGTAACCCCGCCAGAGCATCGGTGCGGTTGTCCACAGTTTGAATTAAAACCACGGTGTAAGCCAGAAGAGTGCTGCACAGCTAAATTAATTTATGTTTGTATTAACTAAATAATTTTGTAGAAAGAACTAGTATTTACTGTAAGAATTGTTTCATACGTAATCGTAAAAAGGTGAGAAACGTGAATTCCTGTCGTCATTGAAGACGTCCTTTGATTGAAAAACATTTGATTTTGCCAATTTTCAATGGACGTTGCGGTCAATCTCTTCATATGATGAGCGGATTGTAAAATTATTTTATTATCATACAATTTACTTCAATATGTTAGTTCTACCTTCAATCCTGATGAATTTTGATGAGCGGGCCAATTTCCAATATTCAGAGCGCACGTCTTTGCCTAAAAAAGGGAATTTAATAATTTATGTTCTCGAATGAATCCCTGAGTTGGTTCTACATTTGCATTCACAGCAGCTGCGTGTTTGTACATCAGAGTTAAGAAATATGATTGCGAGAGTAATTGACCAATTAACATTGCAATATCGGCTATTTCAGTAAATTGGATCAGCATTCGAATCATGCAACAGACAGTAACCGAATCTCCTACAGTCCAAATTAACAACAACGGAGAAAAAATGTCGCCCACTTGACTGGCCCAGTCGTTGAATTTATAAAATTCGTCCCGCAAATATTGAGATTCGAAAGTATTCTTGCCCAAATCTTGAAAATGTATACATAAAATATGACTCAAATGAACGAACAGAATTTTAGTGCTGGAATTAAATAAGTGTGCCAAGAAGTAGGCAACGGGAAAAGTCGGCTTCAACCAGTTGAAGCCGCTTACTTCGGAGTTTTCACTATCAAACATCTTACGAATAGGAGAAAATGCTTGAGTGATGAACGACAGGATTTGAAGGATGCTGTAAATGATAATTAATTTCAGTAGAAACATCCAAATTTCTTTGGATCTCTTAACAGAATGTTTTGTTTCGACCATTTTCTTGAAAAGAAAAGACAATTCTTTTTGCTTTTTGTACATGGTAGCTTGACTAGCTAATATTTCTATCAGGTGTATGGCCGTTATCATTGCTCCAACAAATAACATCGAAGACGGTACCTTAATGTTGAAAGCGATGTAGAATGCCACTATACCTGCTGTAGAAACAAACAAGAATGACGCACACACGATGAATCTTAGCAATTGCCAAGAGTTTGACCCTAAGTGCCCGCTCATTATGTTTACGCCAAATGGGTAATAGAGAATTTTCCACATTCGATTGATATTGGTTAAATAATTTTTGCCGATATACATTGTGTTAGAATGGTTTTTCAATTTGTGGCCACTAATGATACTGCATCTTGGATATCTATTACAATGTTTATTCATCGTGTTGACTGCAGCTATATTGATCGTTGTGCAAACACATTAGCGAGTTCTAAATTACAAAGTGTATAGAGATCGTGAGACAATGTTTTTTGTTGTTGGATACTGTAGCGTGTGAATGATTAATGATACATTTTTATTAATGGGGAACGTGATGTTTATTGTCTTTGGTGGTTGAGCAGGAAGTGGGACGGGTTGAAGGAGAAGGTTGTGTCGAGGCTTTATTCAGATGGGAAATTTCGAATGGTATTGCGAGTTTTTATTTCCAAACCAAATGTATTTCGATAAAGTTTTTATATTTTCATTGACTTAATTCAATGACTTTTAATTAGTTTAATAAACATTACAGTGTTTTCCTATTACCTTTAAAAACGCTTTACGGTCCATTTTGTTTATTCGTAATGTTTCGAAGTATTCCTGCTAGAACATCCACGCGGTTATCTACAGTTTGAATTAAAACCACTGTGTAGGCCAGAAGAGTACTCTGCACAGCTAAGAAAAATTGTGTGTATAATAACTAAAATAATTTTATAAAAAGAACTTGAATTTACTGTAAGAATTGTTCCGTATGTAATGGTGAAAAGATGAGAAACGTGAATCCCTGTCATCATTGAAGATGTCCTTTGATTGAAACACATTTGATTTTGCCAACTTTTAATTGATGTTGCGGTCAATCTCTTCATCTGAGCAGGTTGTGAATTGTTTTATTACCATACAATTAATTTCTATACACTTTGGTTCTACCTTTAATCCTGATGAATTTTGACGAGTGGGCCAATTCCCAATACTCAGAACGCACTTCTTTGCCTAAAAAATGAAATACAATAATTTATATTCTCCAATGAAACCACAAGTACGTCCTACATTTGCATTCACATAAGCTGTTTGCTTATACATCAGAGCTGAGAAATACGATTGTGATAATAGAAGACCGAATAACATTGCAACGTCTTTCATCCCAGCTATTTCAATAATTTGGATCATCATTCGAAGCATGCAACAAACATTAACCGAATCTCCTACAGTCCAAATTAACAACACCGGAGAAAAAATGTCGCCCACTTGACTGGCCCAGTCGTTGAATTTATAAAATTCATTCCGCAAATGTTGTGTTCCGGAAGTATTCATGCCCAAATCGTGAAATTGTAAGCATAAAATATGACTCAAATGAACGAGCAGAATTTTAGTGACCGAGTTAAATATTTGTGCCAAAAAGTAGGCAATGGGGAAAGACGGCTTCAACCAGTTGAAACCGCTTTCTAAGTTTTCACTGTCAAATATCTGACGCAGTGGTGAAAATAGTTGAGTGATGAACGACAGGATGTAAAGGATGCTGGAAGTGATAATTAATTTCAGTAGAAACAGCCAAATTTCTTTGGCATTTTTTACAGAATGTTTCGTTTCGACCAATTTTTTGAAAAGAAATGACAATTCTTTCTGCTTTTTGTACATTGTTGCGAGGCTAGCTAATATTTCAATGAAGTTTACGACCGTTATCACTATTCCGACAAATAACATCAAAGATGGTACCTTAATGGCAAGAGAGATTGTGTGTGCCGTCATACCCACTGTCGAAACAAGCAAGAATGATGCACACAGGGTGAATCTTAGCAATTGCCAAGAGTTTGAATCTGAGTGGCCTCTTGTTATGTTTACGCCAAATGGGTAATAGAGTATTTTCCATATTCGATTGATATTGGTTAAATAATTATTTTCGAGAGACATTGTGTTAGAGTTATTTTTCAATTTGGGGTCACTAATGAAACTGCATCTTGGATAACTATTTCAATGTTTACTCACCTATTAAATGCAGCTTTAGTAATCATTGTGCAAATACATTAGCGAGTTCCAATTTACGAAGTGCCCAGAGTGTAGAGATCGTGAGCCAGAGCTCGTTTGTTGTTGGCTACTGTAGTATGGGGATGATTAATGGTAACTGTTCGCATCTGTTTTACTCAGATGAGAGGTTTTGTCTTTTCTGTCGGCTCCTATGGGAGTTGTTACGTGTTTGACTAATGTTGAAGGTGGTTTTGGGCAGGTTTTGAAGTTTTTATTTTTGTTTGACTTGGAATGTAAGCTCCATCTATTTCCTGTTTTCTGATGTTATGTCATTTCTGAGCTTCAAGAATTGTCTGTATTTGCATTAGATTCGAAAAAAATTGTTTATTCAGGATCGTTTAGGGAAAGTTCAGTTTAACTGAATGTATTTAATTTGCTAATATTACTCGTAAAAAAACTTTTGTTGAAAGATCTTATGTCTAAAATGTCAGAATGTTGTAATTTCAAACCAAATGGATTTTGACATTATTTTTCAGTTTTTTTTTTACTTAATTGAAATGATTAGTTCATTAAACATTATGGCGTTTCCGTATTAACTTTGAAAGGTTTTACTGTCCAATTTTTTTATTCGTGATATTTCGAAGTAACTCTGCTAGACCATCTGTGCGGTTGTCTACAGTTTGAATTAAAACCACTGTGTAAGCCAGAAGAGTGCTGCACAGCTAAGGAAAATTGTGTGTATAATAACTAAATATTTTTTTAAAAACAACTTGAATTTACTGTAAGAATTGTTCCGTATGTAATGGTGAAAATACGAGAAACGTGAATCCCTAGCGTCATTGAAGATGTCCTTTGATTGAAAAACATTTGATTTTGCCAATTTTTAATTGACGTTGCGGTCAATCTCTTCATCTGATGAGCAGATTGTAAAATTATTTTATTATCACACAGTTAATTTTTACGTTTTAGTCCTACCTTCAATCCTCTTGAATTTTTACGAGCGGGCCAATTTCCAATATTCAGAGCGCAAGTCTTTGCCTAGAATACGAAATTCAATAATTTATATTCTCCGATAAATCCGCGAGTAGGTCTTACATTTGCATTCACATTAGCTGCTTCCTTATACATCAGAGCTGAAAAATACGTTTGTGATAATAGAAGACTGAATA
>JAQGAS010001899.1:0-14274 GCA_034686365.1 Pachymerium ferrugineum
TTTTGTGGATAAAGGGGCAGTAAAGATGTGTATTTTAAAACAAATGCTTTGATGGAGTGATGCAAATTTATAAGATAAGGCTATGGGTGGGTCTAAGGACGCCATATTGGACGGCTATGGGTGTAATTGTAAGGACGCCATGTTGGATTGGAAGGTGTGGGTTTAAGGAAGCCATGTTGGTTTAGAAAGTACTGGGTTTTGGTCTATGTGGGGTAACTTTGTATCCGAGAAACATTAAAGGCTGAAAATTCATGTGGAGAAAGAGGATACAAAGATGTGTATTTTAAAACAAATTGCAGTACAAGACTAATGATAGTATAGAAGATATTGGTTTGGGTCTAAGGAAGCACCATGTTGGTTTAGAAGGTGTTTGGTCTATGTCATGTAACTTCAAATATAATAAATATTCAAGGCTAAACTTTTTTGGCTATAAAGAGGCTATAAAGATGTGTATTTAAAAACAAATTTCAGGATACAACTAATGTAAATTTAGAAGATATAATTATGGATCTAAGGAAGTCATGTTGGAAGTTTCATTGGTAAGAGGCTAAAAATTTGTGTGGGTAAAGAGGGTCTTAAGATGTGTAATTTTGAATAATTGGTAAAAATTGAATGATCTGGATAGATGATTTTACAAGTTACTGGGTTTTGAAATTCAATCCAGGGTAGTTTACAGTGGTCTGGGTTTTCAAAGTCTGGTTTTCTAGGAAAGTTTCAATGGCGAGAGGCTAAAAATTTGATTAAGTAAAGCGGGTCTTACGACGTGTAATTTGGTAAACATTGAATGATCTAGATAGATGATTTTACAATTTACTGGGACCAAGGGGAAAAAATAGACACAGTGGCCGAGGGGAAAGGAAAAGGACATTCAAACTTGTCCTACCTTTTTGGACGATCATAATCGATATCATCAACTTCTCAGTGTGTCTCATTCGTCTCGTTGCGACAGTTTGTTATTACTTCTGCAATAAAAAATGTTTTAGTGAGTAAAACAAACTGTAATTAAAAATGGGGTTTAACATTTACTGGTAAATAATGAGACACGTGATGAATCCCAAGAATAAACAATATAACGGTAATCGACGACTATGTATTAGTAAATTTTACCTGTGGATTTGGAACGTTTTGATACAACGTCGTTAAGGATTAAGGTTGAACAGTCAGCATTCGTAGCGGAGCTTCTCCTAGGGATGGCGCTAAAATAGTGCGGTGACATTAAAAAAAAACCAGCAAAATGAAACTAATTTAAATTTTACCTCTTTCATTCCCACGGCGATGACGTTGGACGTAAGAAATAGGAAAACCTTTTGGATAAACAATCTATGTCATTACCGCCGCTGTTTAACATCACATCATTCTGACAAAAGTTGTTTACTTCCGCAATCCGTGTGGCAAACACATATATTCGCCAGCAAGCAAATTCCTATGCCAAAAGAACGAATATATATATAGATTTTTCAGAATTTTCTTTAATATCTCAAAAATTTACCTGGGCGTTAAACAACTAACTCGATTTGCAATGTCATTTGATATTTTTGGTGGAAATTAACGAGGCAGCATAATTTATACCTACACGAAATAATTCCTTATTATTGAACGAAACGTATGCATTAAATCATAATCGGCATGGCATAGCATGACAGAAATTAAATGGGACCACAACTCACGTTTAAAAAACATGCACGAGTTTCCAAATTGTAATTCATTTGTCGTTGGCAAGCCTACAAAAAAAAATAAAACTTAAAACACAATATAACACACTACAGATATATTTAAATTACTTTTGATAGCAAGAAATTTAGCTTAGTCGCAAACCGGCCATTTTGTAGAGGGTTGTCCCTCTAGTGACGACTTTTAGTAACTCCTGACGGGCGGCTGGGCGCGTTCTAGTAAAAGATGTGCTTTTTGGTTTGCGCTAGATTAAAAAATTGTAACTCTAAAACTATTGGGGCTGGGCAAGATTAACCCTTAAAAAAATTTAACAAAATATATCTGCATCAATTACAAATCAAATACCCTTAAGATTTTTACATTTTAGATTTCTGCTCTTGTTATTCTCTATCTGCTTCTTCTTTACTAATCGCTAACGTCAACTGTAATTGCAACTTTTCCTCGCCAACTGTTTGCCGTTGTGCACTCTCCAATAATAAAAATAATTTTGTCTACTTATTTGTGACAAAATGCATTTGGACAAAATGTGCAGACACAAAGTTTGACAGCTGACAAAGTTATCACCCGACAAACTTACCTCTAGCACTTCGTGTTCAAGAAGGGGTTGAGAAGAGGGAGGAGATTCAGTTATTTTTACTGCATGGTTTAGAATGAAAGAAGCCATTTAAAAAAATAATTGACAAATACTATAAAACACTTTTTTTAATTGTAATTTTATAACACACTGGCCTTCTTAGAATTATTCATTGGAAAGGCTATTTTGTGTTTCATAAATGTACTTACAGTATACAGAATCTTGTACTATTATCATTAAACACTGACATGCAGTTGTTATAAAAATACCATCACAAATGCACTTATCAAACATTGCAAGTAGAATTTCACTCTTTTTGATCTTTCATTTGCAAAGCTATGAATTCTCTGAAATTAAAAATCTTTTTAAAATCTACTATTATATTCGACGTGACAATTAAACCAAACCACTTTCGTTACCTTTTCTCAATAATAATTTTAATCCCGAAGATGAAAACGTAGAGTAATGAAATTCCACCAATGGCAATTACTGCATAACAACATGCAGTAAGAATAACTTGTGGCTTGTAAGCTCTCTCATAAAATCCGTCTACATACTCGTCAGGCCAAGAGCCTGCCTACGAAAAAAAAAATGACTGAGAATTCGGCAATGTTATTGATACACCAACATACTTCGTCTAACCAAAATAGAGGAAACACCATCTGAGGAAAATTTTTATACTGCCTACGAAGTACTTTAATTAATATTTTAAAAAAATGAACCAGTTATACACTTACGGAATGTGATTAAGTGGCTTTACAACAACATTTGTTTGAGCTCTTTTAGCACCTTTGATAACGAAACCAGTAAGCTGTTAAAATAAAATTTCGATATAGTATAGTATTTTTATCAGCACTAAAAAATTAGTGTAAAAGCGTATGGTTTAAGGACTCAAATCTTAAACAACCCAAATAAGCAAGGATCAACTTCTTAATCTGCTACTATAATTTAATACTCACTGGTTCAACGTATAACATGAAACTGTGAGCTTCTTTATTTCTGTTAAAACCGATTACACTATCATAATATCGGTCGTCTGCTAAGTAGAAGTGTGGAAGCGAGACAACGATTGGAGCCCCTGCCAGTGAATGTCAGTCATAAATACAAATCTCTATCATATAAAGTAAATTTTTTAAATACATGATACATTACCTTCTTTACAACCTGCTAAGAAAAATACCCCAGGTTTGAGGCAATCATCATCTACTGGACAAAAACATTTGTTATCAGGATTGAGATCTGCTGATGCCACCATTGAGAAAGGAATGTTAAACTTATAAGTCGACAATCCCTTGTAATTAACTTCTTCTTCGAATCTCAAGTTAAAAGTTCTGGTTTTGGGCACAAAGCAAGTTACTAATATTATGGAGTTTTGTTACAACGTTTTCTAACCTGCAAAACTCTGGTGCAAAATTATAAATGGTTTCTGATTTTTGTAAACGAGAGTTGAATTTACTTCCATCTAAAGAGAGAAGTTATAGTTAATAGTAGAAAAGTTATTAAGAGTTTACCCAAATGGAGGTCACTTTAATTTGCAGGAATGCGAGTACCCTATTAGGGTATACAGGCAGAGAATTTCCTCATAGGGTATTGTCAGTTTAAATCAGGTAAGGTTAAGTTTGACCTGAAATTTGATCAAAGCCTTCAAACTGAACACGGAATACAGTCCTGGAAATTAAAGTGACAAGCTTTTATGGTAAAAAATATGACTAAAAGAAACAGTACAAGAACAGGTATTATATGCCCAAAAAGGAAGGCAGAAATACCATTTCATATTATTTTTAAGAGTTTGTAAGTGAATGATTTCCGTACAAAAAGTCTCGTATCCTAGAGGAGTTTATACTTGTCTCAAAGTGAAATCACATTTGGCGCATTTCACCTCCAATTTAGTATATTTTATCTCCTCATAAATTTTGGAGGCTAATTGCTCTTTTGAGCAATACTGAGAAGATTTATCTTCTAGAGATATTTGTGTAACTTGTGTAATCGACAATACAAAATTAAAGTTGAAGTATATCAAACGGGGTCTTCACCTTGGGACAAGCAAAACTCCACAAAAGAGGTGAAAATGGCGACTTTTTTGTGTGTGAATTCCAAAGACTTTTAATTTAGATTCTTACCACTGCCTTTAATTAAATTGCATTTGTCATCATTCCACCACGGGAGTTCACTATACATAAAGAGTCAAAGTTACTATAAGTTTGTGTTATCAAAATATTTTATGCATTTTTTTTACGTTGCATTATTCCACATTTTGACTTCCAGGAATTTATGCGGTTGTTTCACACCAGTAAAAACCGTGAAATTGCCATTGTCTGTGTAATTCGCCTAAAAAAGGTTAAGAAAATTATTGAACTGCGGATTACTGTCATTTCGTTTGTGTATGCACCCCTGCTGGAATTTGTTGTTGTATTTAAGCTTGAAAATACCAAATACCTAATCGTTCTCGTGTGAATTTAAGTATTTTTTTAATTGTAGATGGTTATTCGAAAATTAATAAAATCGATTGAGTGATTTGGTTTGTTATTTGAGCTCTAGTTGATTACTCATATGAATTAGGAGCTTTTGCATGACAATTATTGCTAATTATTGGGGTGGCATTATGGAGTAACTCATTTAAAATTAGACCTACTTGAATAATTAAAAAATAATGTCAGCTACAAATTCCACTTTGCCCTTCTAAGAGCAGCTCTCGTTCCCCCCTCTCCTTCATTTTGACCACAAGAGAAGAGTAATATTTTGTTTTTTAACAAAATTCTCACGGAGTTTTTGTATTTGGATAATTTTGTACAAAATCCGCAGAAAGAAAATTATGTTGAATTTCCACAGGTCTACAGAAATAAAATATATCCAGTTGTTGTATATGTTGCAAATGTCTTTTTTTTTTTAGAGGCTCTTTAAAAAGTGTTATAAAAATTTGTACGTTACCTCATAAAAATAACCGAAAGTTCCATTTGGTAAAATTGCCCTTCCAGATTGTTTTTCTAAAAAAATCATTAATTCGTCTTGGTAACCTCTAAATAACAATTCGTCAATTGTTTTATTAATAAATGGCACGGCTTTGAACATTCTAACAAATTGCCCCAAGGCAAACTTTTGTATGACGTCCAATTTATCGGACATCAATCCAGCAATCTGAAAGAAAATAAAACAATCTCTGTTAATAAGTATATTTTATAATGTGTTTACATCTTACCGTTAAAGGAACATTTAAAGTTGTTATGGTATCAGATAATGAGCCATTTGATCGTTCAGGTTCATAAACAAACCATTTCAATTCTTTATAATCTACAGTGTCCTCATCATTATTAAAATTAATATCAATTTTCTTCCGATATTCCCTGAAATAAAATTTGAACGTTTTGTACATGGGCATATAGTTATGTAATGAATTTGTAAACACACTATTATAATATGATGTCTTTAAATTACTTAAGAAACAACATTTAAAAATAATTTCATTTAGTGTATAACCAGTCTTTCTTTGACTGAGATTCACATTAATTTATATACTAGTGTAAAATTTTCTATTAAAATATTACCACACCTGAATACATACGGTCCCACTTCTCTTAACACTGGTTTGCTGCCGTTATTAATAATGTCGTCAGGGTTCATGACATCAAATAAATAGATGGACATGTATAATGGTGTGCTCAGTTCAGCCCACGCGTCAAAAAACATTGAGCCGTTCTCTAATTTTAATGACTAAAGAGAAATAAATAAAATAATTTTTAATACTTACAAAAATTGACTACTTACCTCTTTTATTTTTATCATCATTATTTCTGGATAAATATTAAGCAGAATTGCTCCTAAAGCAATTAATATTGCACCAACTGTCCCAATTATTCCTAAACGCCCAGTTGCATTTAAGCTCATGTCTGATTAATTTTCCAGTCAAGTGAAGAAATATCTTTGCGGTTTCAATTAGTTTTTAGTTACAGAGGAGTGCAAAAAAAGCCCACGCACCTTTCAGACAACTGCATAAAACACATGTGCCTCATTTTATGGATATAATCAGATTGAAGAATAGATTCCAAGTGCATTTGTGTGCGGAACTGTTGTGGTGTTTCAAAGTGCACCCTTGGTTTTTTTTTGTATGAGTCATCACTCAACTCCCAACCATTTAACACTGATTAATTTATCGTGTATTATCTTTGATTGACAGGAAATTGTTACTGCATTCCTTAAAAAAACATGCGAGACTTAAAAACATTAGTATTTGTAAAAGAAAAAGCAAAGGAACTGTTATTTATTAGTTGGTGATTAATTATTTTATTTTTTAAAGAATTCTGAACATTGGGACTAGTATGTTATCGCTTGATAAATAAAAAAAGTATATCCTGGCAGTAAGGTTATCTGTAAGTACATAGTCCACCAAAGCTGATAATAATAAGTTAGTTGTGAAATGGATTTCTCTTGATCAATTAAAGCTAAGTAAAAGAAATGTAAAATGCTTTATGCGATCAACATTACACTAATCTTCTCTGCTTTGATAGTTATTGCCCATATCTGGTGATAAATATCCTTATAAAGTTATTTATTCTGAAACCCTCACATCATCAGCTTTAACTTTTTTATAGTTATTGATTATTAGTGATAATTGATCAGTTCTTTATGATTTGTCTGAACAAACAGCTTACAGAAAGGACCAAAAATGATCAATCAGGATTGCTCAATAACCTATAATTTAATCAGTTAATCTGATCAGAAAGAAATGATGAACTTAATAAGTAAAGACTTGATCACTGCTTTAGTTTAAGCAAGTTTGCATCGCAGTTACAATACCCTACTGTCTGTCCTGCTACTCTTTTGAAAATTCTATTCACTGCTCCGACTTTTTTATTCAGCCTGTTTTTGGTTTAATAAAACTCAATTAGTGAAACTGACGTTTGTCATTTTTCAGGACTTCCTATTTTCATGGGAAGGGGGTATGTGAAAATGAATGAGCGTGAATTGGAGTTGGCTACTGACTAGTGAAAAGGGTAAAATGAATGCACCTTTGAATGATGGGTTTGGTCACGTATGGTCACACGTTTGATTAGGTCAATGGCCTTGCCTCAACCCTTTGGCTAGAATTCAAATCTGCTTCTAGCACTCAGTCTCTAAGGAATCAGTAATAATTTTAAAATAAATTTGTGTTTGGGCCAAAAATAAAGTCGCTTTATATAAAAGGCTTTTTTTAATTTTTTGTCATTTAAGCCCGGAAATGCAGCAACGACAATAATAACATCATGAATATTGTCCCTACTGATAAACTATGACAAATTTTTAAGATTAATAATGTTATCACTAGTGGCCTTGAAACTATACTTGACAACAAAAAAGAAGGCAATGATTAGAAAGAAGATCTGTCAAAGAAGTTGTTGAGCACATAAAAATAAGGGCATTTATGAGAGGAAAAAAAATAGTATGTATCTTTTTCGTTTTACAATTTTTTACTTAATTAGGATCTAATGGATATAATTTTTACAGAAACTTTGAGGCGGAATGTACTGATCGGCAACGATGAACAATCTAAACAATATAGACTTTTGTATACAGAAGAAAGAAAATTAGTAAACGTGTCCAAAGGAAAAGAAGATTACGTGAACGATGCAGATGAAATAAAATATAACAAAATGGCGGACAAACCGTTACGACAATCGACAATACAGGCAAAGCAGCTAATAAAATCGAAGCAACTCCGCTCGATTGCGGAATCAAACAAGTTTGAAGAATGTAAGCTTGAAGTAAACAAGTTTGAAGAATGTTAGCTTGAAGTTGAAGTAAACAAGGTTGAGAAATGAAGTATCCCCACAAAGCCCCCTTTTGTGTTAACGTAATGTTAAAAATTATATTAGTTGCAAGAAATTAAAATCTTCAATTTCTGAAGATACGGTATATACGGTACATGAACAAATAATTGAAAATGACAACAAGGTCTCCTAGTTGCAGTTACAACTAGTAGCTGAAGAAAATGAGATGACTAAATTCTTCGAATGTTTCGCGACGAGTATACTGCAAGGTTGTGTAGCATGTTTAGATGAAGTCCCTTAACTCAAGTATATTAACTCAAACTGATATACGAAGAAATAACATATAAACAAATTTAAAATTTCCTTTTTCGATGAGATCAAAAGTAAATTGCATTGGCACACTGTTTGTTAAAAGAGGTTGTTTATGCAAGGAGAATTGAATTTGCTAGGCAACACATGAAATGTATAGCCATGCAAAAGAATGTAGCTAGTTTTAGTATTGCAAATGATGCTGATGCTGCCATTTTCTATGTGCGTGATGCAACATACCGCACTCTATAAAAGAAATCCAGAGTTCAAGGACTTTTCCACTTACATTTGTAGAGAACAAGGAACTAAGTTGAATGAGTGAAACTGTATTGACATGTTATCAAAAAACACTACTTAAAGCTGGTTAACGAATAATCAGTTATCCAATATTTTGTGTGTCCAGCGTTTTCAGTTTTCCCGTATATCGGAAAGCAAAAATCGCACACGAGGAGAAGCCACACGAAATGCCGAGCATTCCCTGAGTTCCTCTGTGTTCCTACTCACCTGTATTGTATGTAAAAAACTATTTGGCAAAAGTAGCCGCAAACTCTATTTTATATATTAGTGTATTCAGTATTTTACCTCCTAATAAAATACTTTTCCTGGGAAAAAGGTGTTATTTGTGCCCTTAAAAAAACCGGTAAACCGGTAATTTTTCATGTAAGAACACTACATTATGGAATATAGGGTCCATGGAAAACATTTTGGAGATCTGAATTTCACACAAAAATAAGACACATCTCGTTTATGAAATTTAATAGTGCTACGTAATTACATAACATTATTAATCCTACACATCACAAGGAAAATCTTTCGTTCTTTGATAGGTTGCAAGGATCGAAACACCACGGATGAAAATTTAAAATCATCTTCTGAATCTCCCAAACAGTGTACGCATTTACAAAGAAAAGTGCGTTTATATAGATTTCAAGATAAATTTGGCTCAACTATAATAATTGTAGTATGTACCTTCAAGCCCTTCCTAATAACACCATTTCCTAGATACAGGCGTTTAATCATATTTATTCTTTTATTTCGATTACAAAATTATGCTTTGGGTCCTTGCAAATCTCAATGCCCAGCTTCTCAACCGTTTACAAATCCAGATAAATCTCAAAGCTACTGAATCAGAAGCATCATCCAGTTTAAAAATATGAAGAGAGAGTTAAATAGATATAATTTATCACCAGTTAAGAGTTCCAACAAGTCAACTGATTCAACCCTGACTTTTATCTGGATGAAGTCCAGCAGGTCCTGTACAACATCCTTGAATCTTTGACAAATAAGAATATTCTCTTGCATTCACTAACCCTCTTACGACGCATGCGCTTAGAGCGCTACGATTAAGATTCATGTTGCTAACTTCATACCAATCATCTGACCCGTCATCATAAGATTCAACAAACGGAATTGTCGTTGAACCTATTTAATAATCAGTCCATATTGTTATGAACATTAAAACAAAAATATTCAAACCATTAAATCCTCCTATTACGTATATTAGGCCGTCTAAGACAGCAGTGGCAAAATTACTTCTTGGACTAAGCATGTCTTTAATACCGACCCAATCATCTCTAGATGGCTCATATTTTTCTCCTGATGATTTAAAATTTTAAAAGCAGTATTCATTTTTAATGTTACGAACTGACCTGTACTAAGTCTGGTGAAACCATTAAATCCTCCAAGCGCAAATAAACAACCGTTATGACCTACAAGATTTACTCCGCTTCTTGGACTTGTCATTACGTGAACGTATGTCCAGTCGTTTAATAATGGGTCATAATGTTCTACGCTACTTAATACTTCTTGTCCATTGAATCCTCCAGCAATATACACTTTTCCTAAAAAATCGATAAATTGGTCGGGCATGTGCTTACAAGTAAAAATTTGCTAATTTTTGTAACGTTACAATCACAAATTGCATACAAGTTGAATAATTTTCAATTCAACTGATTTAAATAAGAGATTTGGGTGCCTGCCCCACGTAAACACCCATTATGGCAACACCTCCTTCCACAAAAAAAAAAAATCTTGCTCATCCCTCACTTCTAAAAAACAAGGTGTCTCACGTTTTCCTCCATCACCAATACGTAATTGATGATACCTCTAACAAATTCTAGATATCCAGTCAATCGAATGGAAAGTTTTAAAACCGTGGGTGCATTTTCCCACCTTAAACTTAACGAGAGGCCATTTGCTCAACTAACACGTCATGTCAAGTCACTAATTACTGTAAATACCATTAAGAGAGGCAGAACTAGCATCACTTCTTTGACGGTGCATTGGAGCAATCATGGTCCATTGGTTTGCCTCCGGATTGTATCTTTCACCAGTATTCATTCGAATTCGACCATCGTAACCCCCTAATGCGTATATTTGACCATCTATAAAACATTTAAAAACAGTATCATTTACGTAATTGTTGCTAGTTTGTACTAACTTACCAAGAACACAAACACTAACATAACATCTTGGTGTATACATGCATGCTTTTTCAGACCATACTTTATTCACTGGATTGAAACAGCGCACGGTATTAAAATGTTCATTGCCGTCAAAACCTCCAATCATGTAAATGAGGCCATTTACGGTTGCGAGTCCGTGATAAGCTCGTGGTGCATAATCAGTATTTACTGATAAAAACCATCTATCGGCACGAGTATCGTAAGTCTCTATAAAACTAGTGGGGCTTCCTGCGCTCCAACCACCGATGGCGAATAAAATGTCGTGTGGAATACGAGGTCTGGCTAAAGGGTTTGATAAATCCACCTGAAGAAACTCAAAAATTGTAAATAATTACCAGACAGTAAAAAAAGTTGCAAAATTAATTACTTCCGCTGATTCTTGAGAATTCAGTTCAGCGAGATAAACAGACGCTTCAAACAGAGCCCCTTGACATTCTTGACTCTCTTGGATGTATCTGTGCTTATATACATTGTTTACGAAGAACTTATAAGTAACATTTCCAAACCGGACAGTCCGAAGTAAAGATGGAAGATATCGTTTACGCTCTGTTTCATTGCTTTCTACCCAACGAAGAATTGTTTCAAACACCAACTGTTTAAAAACGTTACAAAAAAAACTTATACTGTAACCTAGAACGACATACTTCAAGAGCTGTGTTATATAGACTAAATTACTTCTTCTCTTTTGCAATTTAATTCATCATCCGATAAAATGTCAGTCAGTTCATCCCCACATAACTCTAACAACTCGGGACTATGACCAGCAACATCACGAAAATTACTGAGTATGTAACGGCGAGCAGCTGTTGCTAAATCAGGACAATAATACAACTTGGCAAATTTATGAATTCCAATGCAATTATCTGGACGTAGTTCGGTTTGCAGAAACTGGCAACATTGTTGCATTATACCAGAGATCTGGAAGTGTTCATTAATCATAAATAATGTTGTCACACACAAAATAATTAATTAAAATGCATTAACAATTTTACTTAAATAACAAGTCACATTTACATCATCAACCTGAAAATGATCTGCTGCTGGTAATAGTCCTTCTACGTTATCTGATGTTACTTTCACTTTTCCCGTATAAGCATAATCGATAATGGTTCCCAGAATGTCAGCAGAAACCTGTGGTACTTCTACTTCTCTGGCGCCTGATGGATTGCCCAAGTTACTTGTGAACAAGGCTCTGAAGTAGGGACTGGCCGCAGACAAAATAGCACGATGTACAGGGTACCTCGTGCCGTCTTCTGCCCTCAAAACTCCATCGCACAATTGTTCTTTCGCCCGCAACTCGACAAGAATTTCAGAAAATTCCGAGAAGGGGTCTTTGGGTTCCATCTTGGCTAACAGCATACACTGTAAACCAAAGAACAAGGCCCAGAAAGCGAATATGGCGACCTATTGTTTATGACGCCTGATTTATGCAGCTCTATTAGCTGTGTAATTGCATTGTGTGTCATTGTTGGAACTGTGCTTTTGTAATATTAGTTTAAGCTTTCTAACTGAATAGCCACAGATTTTTGCTGTTGAGGTTTTTGTGGACACAAACACCATAGCAATGGTCCCAACAAAATGGGTAAAGGATTCTTCTGTCTGTTCGTAGCCCAATGTACCCCAGCACGTAGGCTTTCTAATGCTGTAAAACTCAAACAGAGCCTCATTAAGTTTGACTGACCTAAAATATTGGAGAAAAAAATTTATGGTAAGATTTAAATGAACGAGTTTTAATTCTAGTATATAAAAGTTTGGAATTTATTCCAGACACAAACGATTTACCCCGACAGAAATTGAGAGCGGCTGAAGCAAAATCCATTTTGGCAAAGATGTATATACATCCTTGGTTCTGGAGACAAGCACTAATAACGGAAAAGAACGTGGAAAGAGAAAAAAAAAATTTTCGAACAAAACGTAACGATGAGAAAAACGACAGCCTGCGTTCCAAAAGAAAACGAATTACAAGCAATAAGACCCTTGATCTATAATCACCTCCTAAATTGCTTCAAAATTGCCTCTTCTTAGCACCATTAAAAGCAACTCCGAAACTCCAAAAACGCCATCATTCCCTCTTTCTTGTACTGTGACCAGCAGCTCTTTTTATCCATCACAAGCAACGTTGCCTAAAGATTTTTATAGTCCATCAAACTAACGTCCAGTTGGCGAAAGCTTATTGGTTTCAACACTTATATATGTGTATAAGTATAGTAAAAAAAAAATTAAAAAAAATAAAAAAAGATTAAAAAAAATATATAATAGAGAGCTAATAATTAATGACAATCAAATCTTCTTATATGTTAAGAAGAAATATATAAAATTACATATGTAAATACGCTTTAAAATTGAGTTAAATAAGCAGGGCGTCCAGTTATGTAAAGTCGTATTATAAACAAGGACACAAAAGTAAGTCTAAATGAAATTACTTGGTCCTTCCTTATGCAAACAATATTACACAATAACAACCAAAACCACTACACTCACAAAAAACAAATAAGTAACACCCAAATACTTAACCCTAAAACAACACTAATTGTCAGCATCCAGCCATACTGCACTTCCAAGCAATTAAAAACCATTAGAAAACAGTTACACACAAAAAACCTCACTTCCAACAAAATGCGACCACACTTGACATATTTCAGCACAAATTACAACCAACCTTCACACAAAATGAGACATTTTCAATCACAAATTCAACACAGCCCCAACTCTTGTACCCAATAGAACACACTGCCCACTCACAAACATTCACACCATCACAAAATCTACACGCTTATCAACTCACTCACCACCAACACCCATGTCTCTATTTGAAACTCAATAGAAATTCAGGAGAGACCACGTTAAAAACTTATTAGCATATTACGAATTTGGTTTGTGCAAGAAAAAAAAAGTGAGACTTTTCAAAGAATTTGAAATTCTGAACTTACGTATAGTATTGCAAGTGAAAATAACACCACCTAAAGAGAAATACAAAAGATTTACAAAATTATTGAAAAAGGCTCACCCTTTCAAAAAAATTTGATCATTTTTAGTCATATTTTAATCATTAGAGTTGATCACAAAAGTTCACTTTCTAATTACGTTGATCAAGTGGTCATCTATTGATCATTTTTAATCGTAAAATCTAGTTGATCACTGCATCTGCATGATCTCTAATGACTAAAACTGATCTTAATATGATTAAATCATTTGATTATGATCAAATTATGACTTCATTGTGATCAAATTTTTTTGTAAGGGCACAGCAAACAAACTAATTCCAATATGCTCATATGTAAGTTAAGAATATATGGTTTTAGGTCTAAGAAAGCCATGTTGGTTTATAAGTTAGCAGTTTTTTGCCAAACCTGACATTCTGCCAACCCTTTACTGCCAACTTGATGGACGTATAAAGATGTGTATTTAAAAACAAATTCCCTAATGGAAGTAAAGTAACTTTAGAAGATATGGCTGTGGGTCTAAGGAAGCCATGTTGGTTTAGAAGGTACTGGGTTTTGGTCTATGTGGGGTA
>JAQGAS010001900.1:0-14269 GCA_034686365.1 Pachymerium ferrugineum
CACAAATGGTATTCCATAGTAATAGTGGAAGTGACAACAAGCTGTTGACTATTTGAGACCGGTTTCATTATTAGACAAAATTTGCGTCATAATTTTTCAACTTAAGCTTCGGCGATCACCGATTGTATCTATTAATTCGATGCACTTCTGTACTTATTACTAATTTATTTTTGTTTTAACGATATAAAATGTTTTTTTTTGTGGGGTTGTCGCGACATCTGTTGGTCAATTTTCTAATGATAGTTGTGTTGAGGAAGATAGGTAAAGCTAAAACCTGATTCATTTTATTGCTCCAAAATGGCGTTAAGTCGCCAGAAGATAAGTATTCTTGACAAACCGTTAAGTAAAGGCAAATCAGAAGTATGTACATTTATACGGTGAAGTTTAAATATAGGTATTACAGTTATTTGATTTTTTTTTCCAGATTAACATTAGCACTTTTGCGTTTCTGTTTTCTGAAATTGTTCAATACTGTCAAAATCGGGTTTACACTGTACCAGAATTCCAAGCGAAGTAAATATTAAATAATATAGAATATATTGGAATTATGATTATTGTATTTAAATAGGTTATCAGAAATGGGTTTTAACGTCGGGGTCAGAATAGTCGATCTTTTGTTCGTCCGTGAAAAAAATTACAAAAGAGAAGTTAAGTTGATCAACATGTTGTTATTTGTCAAATCAAATTTGTGGAAAACGCTCTTTGGCAAAGAGGCCGATCGTTTGGAACATGCAAATGATGATGAACGAACTTGTATCCTTCCTATTAAATTCTTATATAAAAATGCAATTTTTAATGAAAATTTTTAACGAAATACAGACTATATAATTGAAAAAGACCCGTTGGTAAATCGATTCATTTCTGTACCTCGTGATAAAGGCAGCTTAAACTGTGCAGCCTTCATGGCTGGAATCATCGAAGCTGTCTTAAATGGAGCTAACTTTGTAAGTTAATTCTGAGTAACTTACAAAAAAATAAGCTAAGAAACATTCCTTACCCTTTTTTCTTCCTCCAGCCTTGTAAAGTCACCGCGCACTGGCACAAAGGAACAGCATTCATGATCAAATTTGAAGACTCAGTAATTGCCCGCGATAAATCAGTGGATGGAAAATGAAACCGAAAAAAAAAATTTGTACATAATTATTCATACAGAATTAATTACTTCTCATAAATAAAAAAAATGTTTATTAATCATAATCGTTGACTTGTCAAATTCATTTTAAAAAAATAGCGAGTATAAATTTTAATATTTATTTTATAATTTATATACATATATATAAACTGGTATTATTTTAACATGATTAAATGGAAACCAGAGTTTAAAATGTATTCTTTGGTGCGAAGGACGATGCAAGTTAACCTGGTGTGAAAATTGTGACTTAAAATGGTACATTATAAAACTGTCATTTAAATCTTGAACTTTTCTCTTAAAAAAATACTCAAAATCAAAAAATTCATTCGAAGAATTTGTCTTCGAATATGCCAACATACGTAAAACAGGCATGAGACTAGGATACAAACGAAAAGCGATCGATATAAACTTACATTTTGGCACAGAAAAAAAAAAAATATTGAGCAAAAAGAGAAAAAAAAAAAATCTTTAATTTTACACAAATCTTGGTGGACGTTGATTCGTTTTCGTCTCCTCTAAAGAACTTTTTACAAAGACATTGCTGTCGCTTGATACGCGATGCAGAGGAGGCGAAAGTGAGTGGCTAACTCGCGAATTCCTCGCTAGATTATTATCGTCCGGCAAAGGCGATGAGTCTGACGACGATTTGGTCGATGCTGTCGAACACGCCGGCGAATGCCGCTGATACCTCGTCGCCGTTCGCAAAAGACTATTCCTAGACCCCAATTCATTTGTTAATGTCGTGTCGTCTGCGTCTTTACTACGACACCTGGAATGATGTAATCGTAACGTAACTGGCTCGTCATAGTTAGCAAATGTCGTCGTACGTGACAGAATTAATGGATTAACCGAACTTAAACGTAGATTTTTATACGGGTCTTGGGTTAAATAAGGGGAAACGTATTCACCCGGTATTGGTGATTGACTGGCTGATGATACACCTGAAACATCCACTGAAAATTAAACTTATTAAAAAAATGTATTTACAGTTTTATTATTTAAAAATATCAATGTCCTGAGCCAACGTAAGGCGTCGATACCGCTTTACTTCAATGTGAACAGGTGATAACATTGAGGTGACACTAACAAAGGCTGCGTTACAGCCAATATAAATCATGTATAACCTAATGTACGAAACAGGCTTTCTATCGGCTCAAAACATTGATATTCTCTCGCTGGTTCTTTACATTCATCCATCGAAGATGTAGTCGATGGAATGGACGATAATGGTGACGGTTGTAGGGCAGTATGCAGGATCGGTGATGGGCTAGATCCCGTCACTTCTACTGCATTTTCAACCGAGGGAGATGCACTGGGAATTGTCAACGCGAAAGGCATCAATCGACTGTATCGCGGTGAAGGTACCGGTCTTTCTTTTTTACATGACATTGAAATATCGTATTGGGACTCCGGTGGAGACTCGTCAACGTATGGTACATCATCCACTTCATCTTTTCTAGAGAAATCACTTGGCACCAGAGTTCGGGGCGTCACTATTGGAATTCGATTTCCCTCGACGTGGATAACGATTTTATCGCCCGAATCCCGTATCGAATTTTCACTTTTCTCGTCGCATTCGGGTGAAGAACGATAACTTCGAGCTGAACCCGGGTGTCGACGTGGGGGAGGAACTGGCGGCTCGCCCTCTCCGTCCGTCACATCGAAACTGCGGACAGAAATTTTATCGTCGTCTTTTGATGAAGACGGCGATAATTCATTCTCTTGCATTTCTTCCAACTTTTCGTCTTCCATTTTGTTATTTTTGTCCTCCTCGATCGAATGGGGTTTTGGCACTGGCAAAACCGCGTTCAAATCAACGCCGAAAATTTCGTGCGAAAAGACGATAAGTAACTCGACAATTCGCGTTTGAAAAACTGTGTCTACCAATGAGCTAAGAGAAGCGCTGCCTTCACTCGTTCGGAGTAATGTCGGTCCAAAAACAATTCCCAGATTCCTGGGTGGCATGTTGTTGATTTCGGAGAGATCTGAGACGCGTTTTAAATGTCGAATTATTTCAGAGAGACAGGCGAAATGCGATTTTGGAAGTGACATTAAAATTTTTTCAAGTTCTAAGATTATTTCTTTACTCTCGGTTGCATCGTTTGCTCGACTTTGATATTTCTGTGAAAGAAATTAAAAGGTTTGTAGTTTTAATAAAATCGCTTAAAATATTAAAAAATCGATGTTTAGTTACTTGTGCCAATAGGATAAAGTCAGGGTAAAGTGCGAACGTCAATAAAGGTTCCGGTAGTTGCCTTAAATATAATTTCAAAACGTTTGCTATAACGTTCGGATGAATATCGGATAAATCGACTAATTCGACACCATTTTCAAAACTCTGGCAAAGTTTTTCAACTTTTGATTTGACTCCCGATACCCGATAAATGCCCTGAAATAAATGTTATTAATTTCATCTCTAAAAAATAATGTCATTTAATAAATTTACTTTAATATGAGTGCCACGTTTTTCAACTTCCTCGACACACCTGGTGACTAAATGTGGAACTTGCCGACGCGTTTCATTCAAGTGTGAACTCAAATCGACGCCAAAAGTCGTCAATTTTGGTTTCATTCGTTTGTGGCCACACTGCAATGCTAAAACTTCCGTACATTTTTTATGACACGCCAAACCGCACTAAAATTTAAAAACTAATTATTAAAATGCAAACATTAATAGTTTTTAGACGGACCTCTGTACAATCTAATCCTTGAAAATAAACGTACGTATCGCATTCTCTACAACGAGCTGGTGTCTTTAATTTTCGAAATGTGTGTGTAATGGCTGCCTTGGAAAACCCTCTTGATTGACCTTCTCCCGAATCTAAGACAAAAAAATTTTTTAATTACTAATTCTATTAATTGTTTTGAGAAAAGTAAAATTACCAGGGTCATCGACTTCAAGTAACTCATCATTTATACTATCTAATCGTCTAATTGGTATCCTAGGACTACCGTAGGGTGATGTATCAATTGATTTATTACTCTGATTACTCCCAACGCTATCACTATCACTCACTGGACACCAAACTTTACGCCCTGAAAATTCATATAAAAGTAAATATTAAAAACGTTGTCATAAATACGAAAAGTTGAAGCGAATCTAGTTTCGGCGCCATGTTGTATGGCGTCATTCATTTGTTAAAGGGGGATTGGTTCCAATTCTATTGTTAAAAAAATATTTACCTTTCCCTTGATCTGAACTTTGCGACACGCCTGTTAAGGATTCTTCAGATCCCTCCAACCCGTTATTTGTCCTTCTTTCATGTAATCTTAATTTCAACCACAAAAATAAAATAGAATTTAAAACATAAAATTAAAATAATATGTTTCATAACCACCTGCTATCAGTTGGTACAAAAGGTTCAAACGAGAACGGGGAAGGTTCAACCACAGGAACATCCGAACAAATTTCAAGTCTCTTCACAAACTCCATATACTGATTACCGGGCTCATACAACCGACTATTTTCACATAACGTTTGATATTGAACAGGAACCGGTGCTATAACTGTATGCAAAAGCTGGAAATAACTAACTGTAGCTGCTTTCATTGTCTGGTCACATTGTAATATCAACTCCCGAATTTGTCTCAACACATCACCCTTTAATAAAAATAGTTAAAAAAACTTGGTAAATTAAAATATAAAATATTAAATTCACCTTCACTCTTTGTAAATTTTGATGTTTGTCATTAGCCTCAATTACACATGCTTTGTATGTAGTATCAGCTTCCGCCGCCTAAATTAAATGAAACAAACCATTAATAAATTAACAAACACAATTCAAATTAAGCAATTAAATGCCATTTACCTTCTGCATGACCTCTTCCTCCCATTTTTTCTTCTTATCAATTTTACTAGGATCTAATCCCTCTGATAATTCCGCTCTTTGAACTAAATCTTTCGCTTTTTCATACTCTAACTGACGTTGAATATACACCGAACGCGCTTTCCGTAAATTATTTATAGCATCTTGCTGTAAAATTGTAAACAAATTTTTTTTCTCTGAATAAAAATAATTTTTTATTTACCATTTTTTTCGTCTCTCTTTGCCACGTTTCTTTAAGTTGTTTACGCACTTTTTCATGTTCGTTACGCCTTGCAATAAGAGGCTGAAAATTTTTATAAATGTAAACATTAACAACCTTGAATTCACGAATTTTTTTCTTAAGGAAAATAAATCTCACTTCTATAAATTTATGTCCTTGTAATAAACTACAAGTGGCTTGCATCAAATTTGCATTGTCCGCTTCTTGGTCAAGTGCTGTGCAGTACACTGCTTGAAATGGAAGAAAACTCTGAAAAAAAAAAATTTCAAAATCAAAAAATTAAAAGACAAAATCAGCAAACATTTCACCTCTTCTTTTAAAATAGTTCTTGTAGCCTGAGCTAACTTAGCCACATTTCTGCTATGTTCCAATTCTTTGAAAGAAATTATAAAATTACATAATTATATTATTTTTAAACATTATTCATTACCTAATGCACATCTTTTTTCCACATATGCTACAATATCTTTGGTATATTTGGCCCACACTTTGGCTCTCTGTAAAGCAACATTAACTCCTTGTTGTTGCTCCACTCTCATCAAAGCCTCGTCTATTTGCTCAGAAGTGAGCACATCTGTTGACAAACATTTCGTTATTTCTCTCAACTCCATATAGTTATAAAAATAAAAAAAATTAATACCTGGAAATTTATCCACATGTTTCCCATTTTCATCAGCCAAATTTTCACATGACTGCAAAATTGTATAATTAATTAAAATGAAATTTTTTTTCAGTTTTTTTTTTTTTACTTTAGTTCTAACTGCAGGATGAACGGACGATGATGTATCCAAGTCTCCCATGAGGTATTCAGAAACCCTAATGATTAATTTCAAAATAAATAATATACACGTGATTAATATGTGGGTTAATGGAACGCAGGTTTGATTATCATATCCACTTTCGTTTTTAATCTTATCGTGCAAGAAATCAGAATAAAATTAAAAAACAATATTCTACTTAATATGAATATTATCAGATATAAGTTTGTCATTAAGATTAATTTGATAGTGAAATTACATCATTTTCTGTACTGAAATTTTTTAAAACAAAATTTTGCATTTCGATTAGTTTTTCTTCCCTGATGCGATAAATAAATCTTGTAATAAATTTCTTACCGGTTGATGACATTTTTAAATGATAGGTAAGGATTTTGTGTAAGTATTGAAGAGAGCCAAGAAGAACACACCCCAGCCATGAACTAAGTTGCACTAAAACTCAACTAACTTAGATGAGTAAGGCCCACCCACACATATTAGACAACTGATTCATTCACCAGACCACACCCGCCATAACTCATATGAAGAAGTTTGAAAAAAAAAAAGAAGTAAGGTCTTAATTTTTTTTTTAAAGTGGATGATTGAATTGGTTTTATTTTTTTTTTTTTAAGTTATGACATTGAGTAATGAAATGTTCTTCCTTAACCTAATCTGATATCATTTTTTAAAAAAAAATGTAATTAAGGATTAGTTTACATTCCATACAATGCAGTCACGTTTCTGTTCACATTAGAAGTATCGTACTAACAAATGATGCGGGACAAAATTTCTGTCTGGCGCATAGTTGCTATTTTATTTTGAACTTAAACTTAGCAGATAGCTGTGCCATTTCATATTATACTTTTTATCTCAATGCGTAATGCAGCGTTATTTGCGGCATTTCTGCGTTACTTCAATTTGAATGCAATTATTGCCATTTATTGAAAATGTGATAAGACATAGGTGTTTGATTGTCCATTCTAATTACTTGATCCAGTGTTAATCCAAAAATCAAAATGTTATAATATGACTTGCAAACGATACCCAGCACATTATCAATTAGGCAATATTGTAAGGAAATGAGCAAATTTGGGTGTACATGTTGCAGTTGGTATTACAAACCGTCCACTTAGATCTCAGAGTTCTGAATGCCCGTTAATTTGACTCATTTACTATTTTTTTTTTACATTTCCATATGCATAATTTTACTTCAATTTTGCAACAACTTTTCAATGCAGGCGATCTAATTTTCCATGCTGAGTTTTAACCTTCGATTCTATTCATTCAACCACAGTTACAAGGTTAAAACTTGAATAATTTAAGCAAATACCCATTCAAGTCTCCCCTCATTAAAATAATTTCAATATAAAAAAATATAAACATACGATGCACACAACTCTATTTATAAATTACCCACTAATTAAAAACCCCTTACCAAGTATGTCAATTGCATAACTCTCACCTGCTGCTGAAGGCAAGTGCAACCTGGTCTATGGCCTCGAAAAACTCGGTCGGGTCACTTTTCTCATCTTCAAAATTAAATCCTTGAAAGATAAAAAAAACCAATTTTCATTTTGTTTCACAAAATTCCCCTTCAAACTCGTAAAAAAAATAAACAACCCAAGGACTATGCCCTTCAAAAAACAATTTTTTTATTTTCCAAACCATGGCCATAAAAACACGGTATTACAAAGTGTCACATTTCACACACAAATTTTTCCCAACTTCCCTTGAACTCATTTTCACCCTTTTTGATGCACAGCTGAGTTTACTCATTTGCATCTCAACTTACCAAACTAAATAAAGTCGCAGCTGTAGGAATTTTAATTACCCTTTCCAGTTAAAAACATTCTGAACAACAAAATTTTATAACTGCAATGAACTTTACTCTTTAATTGGGTGTGGTTAATTTGGGTGTAACGTGTAATCATATGGGAATTAGGCTTACGATTTCCCATTATTTCCTATGTAAATAAAAGGGAAAATGAAATTTACATTTAGGGTTAGTTGGTTGTTGTATTAAAATTCAAGATGGGTTTTACTTTCTTTTTTTTTTTTATAATTTGGGGAGAAAGAGGTGACACCATTTGGAGTTTATACAATAGAATTACTAAATCTTTATTAATGAGATAAAAATCTTGTTAAAAAGAAAGGAGGAATCACCCCTTTGTTTACTTAAGGGATCATGTTTCCGGTTTTTGATATTTGAGAAGAAAAGTTGTGAGGAAGAAGAAGAAGAAGAAGAAGAATAACGCTTGAGGAAGAAGAGTAAAGTGTTTTAGCACATGTTCAAAGTTAGAATGTTTTTTTTTTCTAAAATTTTTTCTATAAAGATAATAGGAATGAGTCATTGGTAAGCATCAGCCATTTTGTGTTCTTGCGTAATTCTGTTTGTACTCAATCAACTCAATAGACGGCAGGAGGAATTAGTCTACATGAGTTTAATTATGAGCAGAACAAAGTTTTTAATGTGTAAAAATTTAATTTCAAATATTTTTTTGAAGTTAAATTTTACCACCAGGTTTCGCTATTTAAAATGTGAAGAAAACAATTGGTAAAAATAGTTGTAAACAAGGTCGATAGCATTTAACTACTGATAACATTTTAATCTTATCAAAAAAAAATCTTAAATTTTTTAAGGTAAAAAATTATAAAACTTTACTCTCCAACCAAATTCTAACTACTTTCCTGGGATAAACTTTCGGTACAAATAGGAAAAAATATTTTTATACCTTTGACTTGTTGAATGAGTTGACCGGCGGCCATAAGCAATTCAGTTGACTGTAACGGCGCATATTTCTCTAAGATGCCTCGTAAAATCCTTAAAACGTTACCCAATTTTTCATGAGCTGCTGATCTAATTAACTCTTGTTTATCTAAAAAATGAAACGGAAACGAAAAAAAACTTCAATTTTATTGCGTCACAAGGAAAAATATTTACGAGGAAAAAATAAAACGAGAATGATAAAAATTTCAAAAACGAAAAATAAAAATTGACAAACATTATTACACGTAAAAAAAATGAAAATTTCTGAATGTTTACCTGACGAGGTAAATTTGTGGGTGTTAAATTTGTGGTTACTTGTATGTGTGCTATCAATTTGAGCTGTAGGCGCAGGTGTTATGCTGCAGGCCACACCTGACTGACTCTATCGGATTGGAAATGAACTCTTCTCCCCTGGTGGCTGTTTTGCCTTCACTTTTTATTGTGTATTTTATATTGACTAAGCACCTAGATGAATTGCTCAAGGTCAGTTTTCAGGTGTTTGTGCAGGTCAGTAGGGCATAAGGAGAATTTACCTGCACGGGGTTTTGGTCAGGTGGCCAATTTGGGGTTAAGTGAAGGTAGTTAAATCATTTGAAGGGTTTTCTGAGTTTCTGAGAATGAAAGGGAAGGGTTTTTCTATTCTTCTTTTTTCAATGGGTTAGGGGAAACTAATTGGTTTAAAGCTGAGGTAGTTAGTTTTATCCGCATTTCTTCTAAAATTTGTAATTAAGTTAAATTAAATTAATAGTTGGGAGTAATAAACTTAATTAATTTTAATCTTCTAAATATCCATGAAAAATTTGAGATTTGAAAGGATTTGTTTTGAACTTTTTTTTTGTGAATGTTTTTAATTTTTTTTTTTTTTTTCATATCAGAAAGTTGAAAAAAAAAGTTTGTTTACGCATTTTTCAAGTTCAGGTTGACTGCTTGTGAATTGTAAAAATAAAAAATGGATTTAATAACTAAATGGAGGTTAAGTTTCCTGATGCTGTGTCTTTATTTGTATACACAATAAGTTTTTTTTTTGTTAAAAAAGTATGTTTCTTTTTATTTCCCTTCTCTAGGAAGCAAGAAAATTAGTTGCTTTATTAACCATTTGAATTGAAAAATTGGAGTTTTAATAAAGCTTGTTTATTTATTGTCCCTTGTACTCCCATTATCAACGAAAAATTGAATTAAAAAAAGGGTTGGTCAAGTTCCTGTTTTCACGTTCTGATGATGGAATTTTACGATATGCTAAATTCAACCTACTTTTAAAAAACTCCTCATTACAATTTCTAATGACATTTTTTTCAAGGAAAACTCCGACACCAAATTAAACACCATTTTGTTGACTCAACCCAAATTGCTTTCCCTATTTACTTTTCACACCAACTAACAACTTCGCCCAACCAATCATCATTTAAACCCTTACGTTTTCACCATTCATGGATATAAAATTGACAAAATATCAACCCCCACTTATTACCATCATAATCATCATCAAGGACAAGGTCATTATCTCCACCTAGCAAAAAAAAAACTTCATTTACATTTTATAAAAACCTCCAAAACCCAATTCACATCCTACCCACTCTTCCCATTTTAAATTCATCAACCACAATGTCATGACTCAGCAAATTCACGCCAGATGTCGTCTCTCGTGTTAATTACAAAAAATGCCTACAGAGTGAGTTTAATTATTGAACTCAATAAAACGGTAATTTCACGCTCGTAACGAAGTGTATTGACTGATTTAATGTATTTTTCAAACTTTGTATTTCCTTACCTCTTTCCGGGTGAAATATTCGTCTCAAATTACTGAGCGCGTCTTTGAACGCCTTAACATCTTGGGTTAGGGCTAAAATATCCTCATGGCCCACATGGGTATTTGCTGGTGGGTCACTCGATCCATCACTACTCACGCTGTTGAGAGATAAACTTCTTGAGCTGATACTTTGACTTTGTCTTGAAGGAGGCTTTGGTGGATCGCCTTCCATTTTGTCGCAGTTGGAGATTTCCGAATGAGATTGCTAAAAATAAAAATAGTGTGAAACGTAAAATGAGTAAGTTTAATTTTATTCACTCACTCACACAGCAAAATGGGAATTTTTACACGTAGAACATTTTTCAAAAATAACTCAAGGTTTATTTTATGATATGAAAAAGCATTAGATCATTCTATAAACAATTGGGTTTGATACCCTGAATTAACAACCAGGTGCGAGGAATAAACAGAATTCCAATAAATTCTTCAACTCATTTCTCACACACTGGATGACTAAACTTTTAATCCACGTGATTTTATTGTTATTATAAGTTTTTAATTGACCTTCATTTACTTTATAGCCACACCAAAAAAAGCACCTACAGGCTAACACCTACATTAAACTCCGGTCAAGGAGTTAATAGTTGGCACTTTTTCTCAACCTGAAGTTGGATTTATATGTCATAATAGAACATCTCACAATAAAAACTGAGATAGAAAAGAAAACTTAAGAATCTCCATATAAAATTCTATCAAGATACATTAGTTTTCCTACAGCCCAAATTTTGAGTTACGACATTTTCTTAATCTTCCTTAACATTGTCTCTCCTATCATACCATGTATGACCACTGGCTGTCAATTCTTATTTTCTTCTTTTCTTTAATATATCAACAATCAACAAAAACGTTGTGAAACAAAAGCAATATGTATTAACCCTATTATGAAAACCAGTCAAGCAAGAAAATGAATAAAACTATAGAGACAATTTTGATTCCTTAAACATACTTTCTTGTTCCTCATTGCTGAAACTATTGTATTACAACTCTGATAACAAGATAAAAATAAAACACCTGCATTCAAACCTACACCTTTAATAGTTTCCATCAAAACAAAATGCAAACTCATGTTTTTATTTCCCATATACAAAACCTTCTTATAAAGTATTGATCCTTGTTCACTGAACTTTGAAATTCAATGAACTTTCAAAGAAAAAAAAATCAAATTATTAAAAATCTTGAAAAATATTTTTTTTTTTTTAAATTAAAATGTCAGGGTTCTCCTCCTTGGGTCAGACACCTCAAAGACTAAAAATTTTAATTTTTTTTTCTTCCTTCTCTGATTTCACATGTTTAACTCTTTGTGATGTTGGTCCAGTGAACATTGACACCTGACATGAGTTATAAATCAATGCCAAAGAACCAAATTCAGGTTTTAAATTGGGGCCAATTTCCCCTGGTGGAAATGTTAGTGAACTGTAAATAAGATTTTTATGTATAAAATTTTTTTTTAAAAGTAATGCAAATTTAAATGTAGGCATTAAGAGAGTTAATTTGGATTTTCATGATCAGAATATTAAATCAATGTTATGATTAGATTCAATTTGTAATGTTGTGCAGCACAAACTTAAACATCTTAAAACCTTAAAAGAAAACAAACCAAAACATTCAACAAACTGTAAACCCTTGTTTACAACTATTTCTCCTTTCTTTTTCTCTAGCAGTTCAAAGTTCCTTTTCTCAAGTCTGCTTGAACCCATAAATAGCTTGTCCTATACCTAAATTTGAACACGAACTTAAAACTGTCTTTGCAAAAAACCAAACTCAAAAATCTCATAACTTATCAAATTTAAACCCACAAAAAAAAATTATCATCAAAACCATGTAAATGAAGTAATAAAAGATAAAGTAAAGAAAAGATTCCTTTGGTATGAATGAATTGTTTTATCTCCTGTGAAAGAAGAAACCTACAAATAAATCAATCAATCACTTGTTATCATGCTTTTCAAACTTGTCCAGCAAATCTACAGTTTGCATCAGTCAGAGGGGGTCAAAGGTCAATATCTTACCAAGTTTGCCTCCTCCCTTGTCCGGGAGGGAAGAGAGAGAAAGTAGTGAAACAACCTCCAAACACCATTCAAGCCTCACAACTTTTTCAAAGGTTATTTTTATGACAATTTGCCCAATGATGTCATGTTTGGTTCCACACTTTGAAACATAACTATTTGCCAAGATGCTATGTTTAGAATCAACGCCAGATGTCACTTTACTTGTTAAAATGATAAAGAATTTCATAATTTACATTTCAAAACTTTATATATTCTTTTAATAAAATGCAATTTTAAGTTAAAATCGCTTATTTTGGTTGTAAATAATTCCATAAATGGACACTAGATGGTGCTAACTTAAATAGTGATGGGCGACACCATATTTAAGCATTCAGAATATTATGGCTACATATATGAGTACTCAAACAGACTGAAATATTAAATCGCATAACACTCAAAACTTAGGTCGCAAAATGATGTAAGCTCTATGAACTTGTTTGAATACCCCTACTTTAAAATATTTAAAAATTTCCTATTGCAGTCAATATTTTGCGAAATAATTCACATCTCTGAACTTAACCCTATTGTTATCCTCTAAGTTTGGAAATTTGAGCTAGGTGTTTCCTCAGTCTACTCATATCCGTTGGTCGTATCTAAAAATACAAAACAGTGTCAAACGATGTTCTACTTATTAATCAAACGAAAACACAATCGACAATTGTCACCAGCAAACATATTTTTTCCTCATAAAAATCCAGGTCAAACAAATCAAGCGAACTTTTCCATTGATCATTAAAAATTTACATCCTCTAATAGAAATACAGAAATTTCCTTTACATGCGTTTATTACATAAACAAATTTTTATTTTTAAATAATTTGAGGTTGATAAATGAATAAGGTAGCCATTGGTCAACACAATGGCGGAAATGCACTTGAATTACAGAAGATCGGAAGTGAATCAGAATTTTCTAGACCAGGAATTTCAAATAATAAAACAATTTTACCTTCCTTTTTTCAACCTCGTAAACTGCAACGTCATTAACTCATTTTTTATAACAAAATTCCATTACACAATAATAGGGATTTATAAATCTGACATTCACAAAACGGGAGATAAGTCTTAATTTATTCCAAGAATTTTAATTGCTTTTATCATATCATAAATTTCACATCTTCATCTCACATGACGTCAACTCATTTAACTTTATTACCCCTCACCAGAGGGGGTAATAAAAATTTCAATCAAAATTTTTAAAAAATGGTAAAATACTTCCCCATTCCTATCAACTTTTTTATATGAATTTCACTTTTATTCCCCCCTCTCTTTTGAGTTATGAGGAACTCAAATCATAAGGTCAAGATCCTTATGTAACCAAAAAGTTTATTACCTTAGAGCATACAAAGGTAAAGTTTTATTTTTCCACTATGTCAATTTTTATTTTTTTTATAACCAACCCTTTACAATGCCCTTGAAGAGGGCGTGGGCCAAGGACACTTGACCTTGAAAAAAAAATGTTTGGAAGAAAAAAATGGCGGCGAAGAGGTGTGTGTTGAATTGTAATGGCAAGGACGAGTTGCCAACCAGATTCCATTTCCAAAATGTAATATGGTAAATAAAAAAAAAAAAAAAAAATCTAGAATTAATTTGAAAGGAATGTTAGGGTTACAAGTTAATTTTTTTAAGAAAAAATTTATATTTACTAGTACATTCCCATTGCGTTGCAATGGGCTTACGAAAATTGTTCTTTCACCACGTTTTGTCTAAAATCGGTTAA
>JAQGAS010001901.1:0-14261 GCA_034686365.1 Pachymerium ferrugineum
AATAAAATTGAGGGACTCCATACTCACAGAAAATGCGCTCTTCCATTTTGATTCTCTTTTTATTTTCTTCACTTACCGCAGCTTCCATTTATGGTAGCCGTGGAGAGTCACCAGTTTAAGTTTCCTTCTTTTCATCTTGAAAGTATGGAAGATAACTGACGTGCTTTTAGTCGATCCAGAAAAGTACTCTCAATTTCACAAAAAAAAAAAAAAAAAAAAAAAAGATAAATTTGTTACTAACTTCAAAATTCTCAAGAAATTAAAAATTTTATTCCGTTTTATTTCTTACATTTCATGTCTGGTCGATTGGGAAAACAATTCAAGTTAATTTATTTTATATATTTTTGCTCGTTCGTGTAAAGAACAATAATCAATAAAAGACCGAGGACACATTAATGCGCATGCTCAACGGATGCTGCAGCTTGCTCAGCATCTCTCTCTCTCTCTTTCTCTTCTACCTTGATCATTATCTGAAAAAGGAATTCCAATTAATGTTCGGGTGGGTGTGCGATAAAAAAAAAAGAGAGAGAGAAAACTTGGGAGAGCTCAAGATATTGATTGTCTAGAAGCGGCCATTTTGGTTCCGGTGACAACAACCTCGATTTTGCTAGAGTAAACCTTTGTACGAATTAAAAGAATGGTAAATGCTAGGTAGTTACTATTAGGGTTATAAGCAACGAAAATGTATTACTAATTGGTTGGTTTAAAAAAAAAAGTTAATTTCAAATGTGAAGCATAAATTAACTGCATTTACATGCAAAATATTGTAGTTGGGTAGGTACAACACCCACAAAACATACGGAGTTAAACAATATATTAAGCCTGTCAACCGTAGCCTTATAAAAATTAGCAATTTACCAAAATGAGACGTTATAATAAACAAAAACTTAACAAGAAGAAATCTAGGAATATAGTTCGCATCTTTAAGGAAGCCGAGAAGGAGATTATTCACTGTGTTATCAACAGCTTTTATTATTCTTTTAATAACTGGTTTCATATTTCTTTTCCTGGTTAATCTACCGTTATTAAAAATGTAATATTCTATACAAACTTAATTTTGTAGTAACTATTGAGATTGAATGTGATTTTACAAGTCCACAATGACACAGTTTAATGTCATAAATCTCTTCAGTTAAAACTGGGAAAGCATTAGATCGATATCTAGATATAATTGTGTTTTGAGATGTTTAAATTTTCTAATGGCCGCCTTCAATTCACACTGAACATTGAACTTTTTCACTAAGGAGCACAAAACTTTAAATTCTAGCTTCAAGATGAAAAACCTATTATTTATTTAATAAATGTAACATTTTAAATTCCCCATATCCTCTAGTTTATAATTTGTTGGCATAAAATTCCATTTTCTTTTTTTATGTTTCTTTTTAATAAATTTTCTTTTACTACACGTTAGGAATTGATGTATCATAAACATTTGTCTTGCATATCAAGTTTTTGATGAATTTTTCAATAGTTTCATAAATTTTCAACAGACGTTCAACTACCATTCCCCGGTTTTCTCCTTCTCATCAAATCAGTTTCGAGTGATACATTTCCCCGTTTTATGTGATGTAGTAAACTGCAGAAAAATTCCAAGAATTTTTTTTTAAAGAGATTAAAGAAAAAAAACTTAAATCTGTTTATTTCTCCAAAAACTACAATACACAACTTAGTAATATATAAATAATTAAAAATATGAAAGTTATCAGCAAAACTCTCGTAGAAATCTCACACGAATCTCACACGAAACGAGAATTCCGTTGTCAATCAAGGTCCCCTCTTGGCATTCACCGCGTGCCTTATGAAATTGTGTGCAACATCAAGGCAGACAGTGAACACAAAGAGCAGTACTCATCTCCAATCAGCCATCTTGGTTCAGCGACATCTAGTGACAAGGAGAAATAATTCAAATCAATTGTTGTTCACATTAAAAAATTTCAAAAAATAAAAATTTCCCAAAACACTAAAATAAAAGATAAAGTGCGAAACTAGTGAAATGATATGAATTCTGTCAGATATAGCTGAAGGCCTTGTGTCATAATTTATGATTTACTACATCATCATCATTCAAATTGTATGTATTGCGCTTATCAGTATTGCTTATATTTATATTGGCAAGATGAGTTTATGATGATGAATACACAAATTGCAAACGATAATGCAATTTTATATCCATAAAATAAAACCAGATTTTTTTTTCATATAAGATAAGCGAATTGTGTATTGTACGTGATGAGTTAAAATCCTTAATGGCGGATGGGAGTAAGCATCTCTTAGGTAACGAGATTGAAGCAGGAGATTGATCTGGAGGACGTAAACATGACATCATCTTATTTGATTTAAACATTGTTATCAACGCTAGCAAAATTTTCAACAATGTGAAAATCAATTAACTGTCAAGTGTTGACGCTAAATGTAATTTTTGTTATGAAGGGTTTTTAAGATAAAAATGTTTGATCATCTAAGTGGGTGCTTGAACAAATGATGAGCTAATATAGGGAAGGGAAAAGCGATTTAGATACGGAAAATTTTTAAGTTGGGCAGTGAAGCCCAATTTGTGCGGAGCTTTTACTCCGGGGGAAAATGCTGGGAGTTTTCCGTTAAAATAATCCAAAAAATAGTTCATCTTGATAGGATTAAAAATTGACCGTGCACTGAAAATTTCCGGAAAAATAATCCGTTCCGGTGAGAGGGGAATGGGAAAAGGAGAAATGGTGAAAATGGTGACGAAAATTTAAATTTGTAAAAAAAAAAAAATTTTTGATTAAAAATTGAAAATATCCAAAGAGTTGATTAAATGTTGATTAATGAAAACATAAATAGGTAGAGAAGATTGTATTTTAAAAAAAGGTGTTAGAATCCACTTACACGTATCCAGAGAAACAAAACAGCCATGGCGTCCAAGTGGGGGTTTTTACGTGCGGGCGGGCGCGAAGCTCGGCCAGAATCCCAGGAAAAGGAACATTGGTGTGGATGCTGCAGCATCACTCCGAGTGGTGGCGCAGGGAGGAGAGTAAAGTGAGGAGGAAGGTTAACGATACGCATGCGCAGTACGAGCAACGCCGTCTTCTGGGTTTCGATCCGCCAGAAGGGGGAGAAGATGAGAGAACTCGATCAATTTGTGCAGACATTTGCACGCGTTGGAGGAGAAAAATAGAAATTAAAAAGAATGAAAAATGAAAAACTGGAAAAAAATTAAAAGAAAAAATGAAAGAGAAATTTTCCCGGAAACACCGGAACCTTGATGATGGGTCGATGTCCTTACAGATGTGCTGATGCAGGGATGCGGAAGCTGGGTTTAACTCTCTCTCTCTCTCTCTCTCATTCCCCCTCTATCATGATGAACGTGGACGACGAAGGTGGTTGCACTTGACTGCAACTGCCATTGCCCACTCCTGGTGAATGTGGGAAAACAATTGGCCTTTGAGGGCGCAGCAGTTTGATCTCGACTGATGATGTTGCCATAGCAACATTCGTTGCCTTGACGACACATCCCGCAAGCAACGGTAGCTCTCTCTCGGTGATGCTATTATGTGTTGGGATTAAGACCGGTCTCATGTTTGAAATGGGGGTGGGTTTGAAAGAAGGGAATTTTTACTCAGCTAAAAGAAACTTACTAACATAACCATATATATCAAATTTTACATTTCAAATTCAGAGGATTAACATTTTGGAAAATTAAAGCGAAATTTCGCCACCAGATGTCTCTTAACAGAGCCAACTAACCAGTTAAGGCCGTAGTATAAATGTGATTGTTGTATATAAAATTCTTTTACTCACTGATGAATTTATAAGATAAAAATATCTCCTACAGTTTTATCCCCTACCCTCTCCCTGTGAATAAATCGATTTTGTTGAAGAGAGGGGGCGATGGTAAGTATTAACGATTTGTTCTATCTCCAGCTGAAAAATCCAATCATATCTACACCTAGAAAAATTAAAGTGGGGGATGACGTAATTTAGGGGTGAGTAAAAGAGTTAATGTGGGGGTTTTGTAACTGGTGATGTCATCATTTCGATTTTTAAAAAAACGATCCGCCATTTTGGATGAGGAGGTGCATTGGAGTAGATTCCAACGCTCTGTTTGATAGATTATTTTTGAATCGATTTGTAGGATTGGTCAGGGTTTGAGGTCACGTGATTTCATTTCATGTTCGATTTGGTTAAAATGTTATGCTACGCTAATTAATTGTTCCTGTAATTTCCTAGTGAATTAATTAGACAAATATCAAATATTTATATATTTATGTTTATTTAGAATCAATTTTTTTTTTTTTTTTTTTTTTGGAAAAATTATCGATCGACTAATTAAAATTTGTGGAGTAAATTGTTTGCAATTAAAAATGTTTTTCCCGTATCGAGTTGCACAATGAGATAAACGCACAAAATGAAAGGATGGGATTTCAAAATAATTATTTAAAACAACAACATATTTTGTAGGTACGTTTAATTCTAACAGAGAAATAACCCTATTCCCCCTCTATGACGTCATCTCAACTCCCTCTTATATAATTATCCTTGTGATTCATTTCACATCACAGATTTTTGAATCTTTAAATCAATTTTTTTTTAAATTATTTAATTGTTATAAAATAACAAAATATTTTATTATAAACGATATTTGATAGTCAGTTTACTTAAATTTTAATTGGACTACTAAATTGGTTGGATATTTTCAATAGAGGTCACTAGGGCGCGCCTCGTAGATTAGGCCTTGGTTATGGCCACGATTGTAATTGCAAGTGACGCACGATCGATAACATGACGTAATGGGGAATGTACACAAATGGCGGAATAGGGTTAAGGGCCCCTCAATGAACACAGGTATTGGGTGCGTCACTTGCAGTTATTTTATCTGTCACTTTTTATTTTCATTTTCCCTTCTGCTAAAATGAAATATTTTTCTTATTTATTTTTATATTTATTCCAATGGACTCTCGATGCATTCTTGAGGGGGTTATTTCTACCTGGGTGTGCAGGAAGGGAGAGAAAAGTTGTGAAAATGAACGCCTTTGGTATATAGCCCCTTTGGTCATTGTGTCCATCAAAGATTGGGGTTTCAAATACCCCCTGTGGCTCACGGGGGGTCGGGGGGTGTGTTAAAGATTGACCACGTGGATAAAATGACGCATAACGATAAAATAGGGTGGGTAAATCAAACAGTGTGACATAGGAAAGGGGGTTTGCATTGGTCATCTGAAATTTTGAAGGGGATAAAAATAAATGATAGGGTATAATATTGATTTGTAATGGGTAAAAATTTGTAGTAATTTCTAGGAGGATATTTTTTATGAGATTGAGAGGGTAAAGGGTTAAATGAGGTGAATGTTTGTGATATGCTTTGAATCAAAGTTGATTCTGTGGAATAAATAGTTTAATATTAAAAATAATATAATTAGAAAATTAAAGTTTAATGCCCAAAATAATCAAAAATAAAAACATTGATAAATAAGTAATCAGTAACAGGGTGGATTTTTGATATATGGGTGGGACATTTTCAAAGTAAACACCATCTACCTTCAGTTTACATCACTTATTTTACACTATAAATCTGAAAACTACTCAAAAACAAAAATAATTTAACCTCACAAAAATAAATAAAACAAAACCCAAAATGCCAAACAACTAAAAAAACAATTAATTTTCACAAATCATAAAAAAAAACAATCAATTGTATAACCCCAAAACCTCCAACTCGAAAACTCATCCATTATAAAACTCCAACACAAAAAATGACTGCAAAGATTTGTTGTGATTAATAACTAAATAATAAATTTAAAAAATAAAATAAAATTAATGCAACCCATCCTTAGAGCTATCTCATGATGTTATTGACCCAAAGTACAAGACCCAATATCATGCAAGGGGGAAGGGATGAGTAAGATAGCAAAAGGGAAGGTAAGCAAGGGCCCAGTTGGTAGCGTTCCCTATCGATTGGTCAGTAAAGTATGTGCGGTCAGCAATTTTACTTACAGGGTTCTGTCTTGGCTGACGGCTTGGCGACAAAATTTTTCTTTGCTTCTTCCACCCCCTGGTCCTTGGATTGCTCCCATCAACCGATTTTCAACATGGCCGACCGCCTAGCTCGGTGCAGATTTGCGCATGCGTGACTTGGGAAATGCATGGATGGGTGGAGTGGGGAGATGGGAAGGTGTAAGTGTGTAGCCTACTGGAAATTGGGTACAATAACAATAACAAGAGGATTTTACTCTGGTGTTATTGTCTTTGGAGGTTTTTTTCTGAAGGGTGTTTGAAGGATTTTTTTTTAAAAGTCTTTTCTAGGTGATTTATGTGATTAAACGTAGAAGGTGGAATTAAGGAGATGAAGGAATGGGTTTAATCTGGTTTTGGGATTTTAATGAGATATGGAATGTGTTAATTTGGATATTTAAGAATTAAAGATGTGTTGTTAATGCAGCAGGCTGTGAAAATTCTGGGCCTGCAATCGATTTTTGGATTTGATTTGTGTAATGTCTCTTAAAATTGGGTTTTCAAGATGCTGGTCGCTTTTTGCAGGATGTATAGAAATTGGAAATTTTTTTTTTTTTTTTTTTGGTATATTAAATGTGGGTTGCAAGGAAGTTTAGAAATAATTTATGACTTCAGCGAGTTTTGCTTGTTATTATTTATCAATTCCCAAGATTCTTATTTTTTTGTTTATTTGAGAGAGATTATACTAATCAAAGTCCATTTACACCTACAACTTTCCCTGCAGTTCTTCAGTGTACATAAAAGACAACTTTTAGGCGGTGCATTTGATTTTAAAAATTTAAAATTTTTTTATTTATTAAATATATTTTCTCACTCAAAGTAAAATATTTCCACCAAATATATAAAATTTTTATTAATATAAAAAAACTTGACAATCTCAATATTTACTACCATCAGAAAACTTTTTATTCCTTTAAAATAAATTGTGTTTCTATTAGTAAACAAATATTTTTTCCTTCCCAATCTCCCAATGTACAAATGGAGTTGGCTTTAAGCCTCGTATAAATCGAGGTGGCTTGAAAGGAACCGGTTTCAGGGGTCAGGTTGACAAGACAGGAACGCGTGCTGAGCTCGTGTGGCTGCCTGGCCTCACGCCGTCTGCTTGCACCAGAATACGTAATGAGATGTGCAATCAATAATAGACAGGGAAAAAGAAAAAAAATGTTCCTGTTCACTACCACCAGGCGGAGCCATTGAGTTTGGAGGAGGGGAAAGGAAGCGGTAATAAGGGGTGGGTTTTTTTTTTTTTTTAATCGGAATTAATAATTTTTACTATTCGATGTTTTGAGTTAATTTTTATGTCGTTATTTTATTCATAATAATTCGGTTAATGTGGATTTTTTTTATTTTTTGGTGATTGAGTCGCCGGCTTTTCTGTACGGTTTATGTGAATGTGTGGAAGCCAACTTTCAGGCGGGCAATTTCCCGATTGAAATGGAGTAATTTTTGTTGGCTGTGATTTCTTTGTTGTTTATTGAGATGATGATTCCTCTCTCCCAACCCCCTCAACTTTTCGATAAAAGGCAATGGAAATTGTATTAAAATAATGGAATAGAACCGTTTTTTTTTTTCCTTTCTTTCTTATTTCTTTTTCCGGCAGCTGAGTTTCTGTATGTCGCGTAAATGATAAATTACATTTCTATTTTCGTTGAAGAAGAAGAGAACGGGCAGGGGATGATTGAAATTTTTTTAAGAATGTTTTTTTTTTAATGAGAAACTTAAGATATTGTTATTAATTTCCGGTCATTTTAAAAGGAATTTTTGATTTGGGTATTTTAATTACTTTTAGGGATTATTGAGTAATAACTGTTTTTTGAGATATTTTAAATTGAGAACGCACAAAATAAATTCAATTTTCAATTTTTCTGGAGGAGTACAAATCCCATAATACCATTGTGTAAGTCGTCGTTATTAAATGTCACATATTGTTAGGAAATAATTTTTGATAAGATTTGAAAAAATTCTACAGAAATTACAAAGAAAAGGTGAAGTTATTGTACAAATTTTTCATGATTTTTTAACTGGATCGATTCAATTTTATAAATAATTTTTATTTTATTGAATCATGTAGACAGAATTCCGAGTTTTATTAAATCTCGTTCCAGAATTTAGAATCATTAAGAATCTCATGGAATCTAGAAATGTCTCATTCCTGCATTCCTCATCCTCTTACAGGGCGAAATATTATCAGGTATTATCTACAATTCCACCAAGTAGACGTGGAATCAGTTGAAATATTTCTAATAAGCTTACATTTTGTGTGTAAAATACATCGAAGACACATTTTAAATACATTTTAACAACACATCTAAAATTACATTCAAAATACACCGACTTCAATATACACAAAACGCACCTAAAATCTTGAATGGGATAAACAACAATCGCTTTCAAACAAAATTTCGCAGTTCCTATATGCGAATACACCCAAACTCATTCACTTGAGAACGAAATTATCATCTTTGGTTAGCAATTTTTTTAAAAAAAAAAAAAAAAAAAAACCTAACCTAATACAAACTCAACTCAATCAATAACAATTTTTTCATTCCAAGATAAAATTCACGCATCGTTTCAAATTAACTTTTCCATTCTAAAGAAAAGCGGATTAAAACCTTTTACTATACACTTTCTTTTCGCATAGTAAAACACCAAAAAAAAAAAAAAAAAATCAATAGATTGAAAATAGAGCGAAACGTTCTAATACCTCTGAAATCATTCGGTATATTGACACTAATAACCAAAACGAAGAAAAGATTTTTATCTATTCGCAGGATTTAATTAAACATCTCACTCAACACAAACCTCGTGTCGAAAAAAAAAATATATAATTCCTTTTATAATCCCCCTTCTCTTCTTAATTCACTTTTTGTCATCCAAACAAGATCAAAATTGAATCTTTTCAAATTTCTCCCATTATATACCTTAGCACCTCTTCCCAAGTCCCTTATTTAATTTCGCGAACTCCCTGAATAGAGGCTAGAGAAACTCTTTCCTTCACACCAATAAGAGAAAAATTCAAGACAGGAGCCAAGACTTGGGTTGCCAGTGGCAACCGTTTTAAGGGTATTGTCCTGAAAATGGAGACTTGATCCATGGAAAAGCGGTTAATTAAAATACAGGTGATGGTAATTGACAGTAACAAGAGAAAGTTGTCAATTGGAACGATTTATTTTTCTTGTCTAATGGTAAGAAATTGTGGAGAAGGGGGAAGGGAGGTTAATTAAAGAGGGTGGGGTTGAATTTTGAGGAGTGTGGGAATTGTAGGAGATGATGGATACAAGGGATTAAGGTGAAGGGAAGGGATTATAATGGAAGGAATTTGTTTCTACTCCATTGGCTTTTCTTAGCCGGCAAGGAAATTTAACGCCCTCTTGTATCGATCAGTTGAATTAAAAGAAGTGTCGTTGTGGCAGTTTTTTTTTTTTTCTTTTGTAAATTTGACTGATGTAAAGTGAGAGTTTTTATTCATTCATTTCTGTTGCTTTATTTAGCTGTTTATTTATAATTGGGTATCGTTGGTTTGTGAGTAGTAGAGATAATAGAGTTACCTGATGTGTGGCGCTTGATTGTGACGTCTTTCAGGTCACCAATTCTGACATCACCTAAGGCTCTAATAAATTTCCTAAATCATGTCCTAACAAGTGTGAATTGTTTTTTTATTTCTTAGGAAATTGGCTTGTTTTATACTCATTTTTTTTCTTTTTTGCTATTAGTTTTTAGTTTCGTTTATGATGCGCTTTATGTAAGTAGGCCTAATCGGATATCTTCATTTGTATTAAAAGATTACTCAGATTTCGGTTGATTTCAATCAAAATTACAAAGATAACTGCAGTAAATTAATGAATTTCAAAATTCTAGTGTTTAGGGTTAAATTATGAGTGTGTCTGTAGAACATAAACAAACAGTCACTAATCATTGAAAGACAATTTACTAACTCAATTATGTCTGTCTAGCACCCCTCAGATGAAAAATAATTTATAGGCAATACAAAATGTTTGGAAATTGTTGTAAAATCACAAATTTCGTGGAAATTCTGCAGGAAAGATTGAGATTTTGTAAAGTTTCAGGCAAATTTTTTTGAATTTTATTCCTGATACGTACAAAAGAATGATAGGAGAAATACAAAATAACGTTTCTGAAGAGAGTTGTTTATATACAAGCATGTAATTACTGTAATTACTGTAATGTTTATGGTTAAAGGGTAAGAAAGTGTAAATGTGTGCAAGTTACACAATGGAAACACTAACGCTTCAAAACAACAAATTTCTGTAATAGTTTTACGGTTGCAAGTCAGAGGTGCTGGTAATGTTGGAAGTAAATATTTTCCCAGTTCAACTCAAGTTAAACCACTAAATTTTTAAGTTAAAACTCGAAATACCTGAAATTCCAAGTTCATTTTTAATTGCAATTTAGAAAGAAAGAAAAATGAAGCTTAAAGTCGCCAGCGGCTGCCTGGGCCATAAGCGACGAAACAAACAAAAACCAACAATAACTCCTACAACACCAAAACCCTAAACAAAACAAAAATGTAAACTGAACTACTAAAACCACAACAAAAAAATTAATTTCTAATTTAACTAACAAATCTTTTGAAATGGTAGAGACTAAAAGTTGAGGAGCAAACGGTTGTTCAACTACAAACATTCAAAACCTGCCCAATCTTGCTAATGATGTGTACAAGAAAAAATGTATGTGTTTGTCAGTTGCCAAAATCAAAACTTTGAATTTTTGTAATCAAAACTTTGCAAAACCCTTACATTATTCAAAAGAAAACATATGTAAATTGGATGTTTCAATTCGCCTTCATTGCAGGCAATACTCAAAGTTGCACTTCTGAAGTAAGGCGTACTGCAAGATTTGTTATTGTGCAATTCGAATTAAGAAATTTAGTTCATTAAAAAAAATTGAAGGTTTTGAAAAAGAACTGCCATACAACACATGTTTTAATGACTGTTACATAGTTAGCAATACATGAGTTGTTTTCTTTAACTTGCACACTAATGAACTTATATACTTGAGAAACATTACCGTAATAACTGCCATCTGGAATTAGTAATCAAGAAATGGTCAGCGAAACATGTCAGACAAGTTCGTGAGATGCGAACAAATTTTCTAATTCTGATATGTCATTGTTTTATAATTATATAGAAGTGTGATTTACAAGCGTGTACTTGGTATGGAACATGATATGTGTAATTTTGAGGTGAACTGGTTGTTAAATATTAATCAAGTCTTAGGAGTGTTGAAAATTCTGTTTTGGATCACAAGCAAAGGATTTATCTTGTCAAAATTTTACTCAGCTCACAAAAATCCAATTTCCAAAATGTGGTAAACATGCAAATTATTTCTAGGTTTATGAGTAATTTTCAAGACCAAATTTATTTTTTTTTTTTGAAAATTTAATCAAACAATTTGTAATTTACTGTTAAAATTTGATTAATTCCGCAGAAAATTGCTATACGAAATGTCTGTATAAACCTTTTAGAAAAAACATTTTATTGTACGTTCACTGAATAGGCAATTTTCCCTTGAAATTGCACAATATCTAAACAGTTCTAAGAACCCAAATTTGAAAATACAAAAATTCTAATAAAAATCCCGACATTGCCTAGTTTCACTTATGAATGCCATCGCTAAGGAACTTTTACTTCTTCCGCGTTTTTATTACTGTGCCAACTCTGCCGGGATCAAATTAACATTAGAATCGGAGTAATAAAAATTGGTAGAAAATATTGGGATCCAAACGCTGCTGTTGCCAAAAAATTCTCCATGCGTGTTTTTGATGATTTTATTTCACGTCGCAAGAGTTGGGACATGCCAAAATACATTCAAGAAAAGAAAAGAAAGAAAAAAGATGAAACGTCTTGGAGTCTCCAGTGACTGATCACAGAGTTTTTTCAACTGTGTATTAAAGCGAGCATTAGTGGGTGTTTGTTGTTTATGCTTTCATTTAGAAATGATTAATATTTTAAATACTGTCAACAGATGATCAGTGAATTTCTCCATTAACTTAAAAGTAATCTTAAGAAGTTAGATAAATTATGAATAACACAGTTCATAAACCGCAAAGTTAAAGAGGTGGAATTTGAATATTTTCTTGAAGTGGTAACTCATCAATTAATTGCTAGTTAGAAAAGTTTTAGTAAGAATTGCAGTGAGCATAAACAGTTACAATTTTATACTCTGATTTTAAGTTATAATTTTAAATTTTAAATATAACAAACAATTTTTTCACAAAGTTTATAATTGCAGACTTTCACAAGTTTAAAGATTTGATTATTGTGTAAAACTTGATATGACCAGTTCCAATTTTTATAAAATTTGGTAATTATATTTTTAATTTTCCAAAATCATTAAACACAATTAATATAAAATAAAGTTTAGATTTTTAAAAGGAATGAAATCAATTTCAAAATGAGCAATTCAAATTAATTTCAAGTTGTGTGACACGTTGTTCGCAATTACCCCGTTTGCACAAAAGATACATTGGCAGCACATGACCAGCTGACATAAGAGCTTTTCATTTAGTGGGGGAAGAAAACAGACACTGCTTCACAAATTGATCAATAGATGGCAAGTTAAGCCAGTTTTATTGCACACCCAGTTCTTGCTCTTCACTTCTTGCCCTTAGCTCAAATTGTTGGCTTCCAACACAGCTGATGGCTTCAAGAGCCCATTCATTAAAAACTGCGATATCACTCAATGCCAGAAAATAATAAAAAAAATAAATAAAAAAAAAAAAACTTAAAACAATTTTCTAATTACAAGATTATGAAAATAAAATATTTCTAAAGTTTTTTAAATTTAATGTTTCAGTCAGTATAAAAATGTGCTCACAACCCCATAAAATATTTTGGATCATGTCCTTGGTTTGCAGAATCCTGAGTCCTGCCCTCTATCGATTTATGCAGTCGACTCAGATGAATGGAACTTTTCAACTGCCAGACCTCGCAGCCTCTTGTTTCCATGGTTACCAACAGGATGTAGTACAATAGGTGCAGATATTCTCGGTGGGCACGACGTTGGTTGTAAATTGAGTAAAGCGGTACAAAGAGGCGAAACATAAAGAAATGAGCAGCACCGTCTTTTATTTTATTTTCTTTTTTTTCCTCCCCACTTTTGGATATTTCTTTTGCTAACACATTTTCATGAAGAGAAATGTCTCGAAATCCTACTGGGACCATAACAATTTCTTACTTTTTTTTTTATTTTTTTTTTTTTCTCCTTCTCAATTTATTTATTTTCAAACACTAAAAATCGATATTGGCAAATTTAAAGTGAATTTTTATTAATTTAAAAGAAAAAACATTGTATATATTATAAATTATAACGTAAGTGTAAGATTATAAAAACAAAAGTATAAGTAGCAATTAGGGCTAGAACTAGATCACATGATCAGATCATTTCATTGTTTAAAACAAAATGGCTGCATGCAGACTACAAAACTTCCATTTTTTAAAAAATCTATTTTTTGTATAAAGAAAGAAATCCTACAAAAAAAAAAAAAAAAAAAAAAAACATCCATTATCTTAAAGTTAAACGTGCCAAACATAAAAACATGTAGCCAGTTTTTTTCTTGCCCATAACCCTAAACTTCCCACAATTCTTCATTCGAAATATTCAAATCACTATAAAAATAAAAATAAAACCTCATCATTAAACCACCATAAAAAAAATTTTCCCACCTTTTAAACGAATATATTTTTAACCAATGAGAAATGATAGTTTATTCTGACAGCATTTTTCTCTCGAATGTTTCCCATAATCCTCTTTATGATGACATCATTGATTTGTGAATGGACCAGTGAGTGGTTCGCTTAGCAGTATCATTGCAAACATTCCCTTATAGAGTGAGGCTATCAACACAAGCAAGGTCCTTTACCCATACTCTCACACAAGGGCCCCACTCACAAGTGAGCAATTGTAAAATGCAAACGATGCTTTTCTCTCTACTGGTTTTATCTTTTAAGTGATGAATAAGAGTGGGAGAGAGAGAAAACTAATTAAAATGCAAATTTTCTAGATTCGTGTGTTCTCTTTTCCCTTACCACCTTTACTTGGCAATTTAGTTAAGTATTAATTATCCAGATTGGTGGCAGCTATCTTACACAACATGTTTTTATTCTTTTTTGTGGTGAAGGAATGCTGGCAAGAAATGTCGATTTTTTTTTAAAAGGATTTTGAAGATACTATTGACAGTGTTGTAACCGTTACCGTTACTTTATCGCCGTTACATGTAACGCCGTTACCGTTACCGTAACGGTAACGGTAAC
>JAQGAS010001902.1:0-14257 GCA_034686365.1 Pachymerium ferrugineum
TAGGTAAAAATCTTTCTAAAATTAATTTAGGCGTCGAGTCATTGAATGCATTCAATTTCAGGAGTAGCTTCTTTGATCGTGTGCGGTTTATGGTTACCACTTGGTGTTTGATACTCCAGTTCTTCATCCTAAAATAAGTCTAGAAGAAACAAGTTTTAGAAAAAAAAATGTATTATCTTTTTGAGAAAAGTTTGTCCACAACGGCGCAAAGTTTTATTTCATAATTTGATCGTGTTTAAAGCAATATTTAATTCTGTACGGTATAAACATAAAAAATAGGTTAATCAAATCATAACTATTTTACTATTGTAACAAAATTTTTAACTCAATTTAATTAGTGTAGTTAGTGATGACAGTTTTGACGATTGAGTTGTCGCTGAGACATGCAAGTTCTTTTTGCACAGAGCTATTATGTTATGAATTATGAGATTTAATGTAACGTCTAACCAACATAGATTATCTCTATTAACCCATTGCGAATATATTTTACGTAAAGGAAATTGAGCTTGTGATTGAACAATACACACTAATAAGTCTTTTGGTAGTTGGGATTATGGAATTAGTTGGGTCTTTGGTACTGCCACGAATTGAGAATATTCTACTGGAATATTATTGGTCGTAACATCAGAGGAAGCTATACTTGTTGATAAAGCCATTTCACCTGAAGTCATCTTTGTTGGAGTGTTTATAGAAGTTAGTTTTTTCCCAATTTCAGGACTTGCAACTTTGGTTCTCGATCTTGATGCGTATGCTCGTGATCTTAGAGAATATGATTTCTTTGAATGTGGTGAATTAGAACGAAATTTGCGTTGATGTTTATCCTTTTATGACCGAGATCTCTTTCTTCCCAGGTGAAACGGATGTGCATAACTCTGCAAAAAAAAAATTGTAGTGTTTTTTTTCGGCACATAGTCTGCACAAAAATTTCTGTATATTTTTTATGCAGAGTTCTACAGAAAATTGCAGGAATTTCTCGGTAGTTCCTTCACTTGCTTGCCTAACTTGTGCTGATAATATTTTGCACATTTTTGTCTGCAGATTTGTGTCTGCAGACAATAATTTCGTCTTTAGACTGAATAATGATTAGTGAAATAAAATATTTCTAACTATTCATTTTATAAACCAAGCTAAATTTGATCTATTAATTTGTTGTTTCTCAGAATTGAACTGCTAAATTGGCTCACGAATTACTACACAAAACTTAGAAAATGTCTTTTTTTGTTTACACTTTTTGCCGTCAGAGAGCTCAGCTATGTTTTACATAAATTTTTGATTTATGTTAGTTCTAATTATTTTGCTGTAATTATGCGATGGATTGATAGATTTTACCCACTGATAATTTTGGACAAAAGGTTTAGTGTGAAAATTGGATCTAAGATTTAACAGAGTCACATCTATGCAGACTTCCCCACCTAACTACAGCGATTTCATAGTATAACCCTCAGCCGACCTGAGCCAGCATCATGTTCATTTTCAAGATCAATTTTTTCGTCAATAATGATCTATGAAAATAATGATCCAATCCAATTGGGTTGGATCAATAATGATCCAATCTAATCTATAGGTTGGATCAATAATGATTCAATCGATTGGAATGGGTCAAAAAAAAAAAATCAAAAAGAAGATTAAGTGATTTGTTTTGTATGAGAAAAATTAAACTTACGAAATCAAAATCCATATTCAACAATTTTTCCTTGTTTTCTATTGTCAAAGTAAAAATTTTTTAATTGTTAATAACGAAAAGCAAGAAGAAGTAAAAATAAAAGTTGACTTAAAATTGAAGTGAAGATCTCAAGACAGTCCTGTTAATGACGACGAAGATATTGAAAAGGAGCAACAACCACTACAGTATGATGATTATGTTACCAAGCTCGAAAACAAATTTATCTTCAAGAAATAGGTGCTTTCCAAACCAATGAAAATGAAAAAGGTATTTCACATTATTTCAATTTCTTTAAATTTCATTTCTAATGTTTCGTATTAATTTTGTTTCAGGATCGACTGAAAGGCAAGGTTCCATCAATACTATTAATACGCAAATGCGAGGCAAAAAATTGGATATTTCAGATAATAAACAAGGCTAGTTACTTTTAATATTATTTTCAAAATTATTCATTTCAATAGGTTTGTATAAACACAGGCGATGAAAAAAATGCCATCTCGGAATTCATTCCAAATTTTCACCTTTCTTTCACCTAGACAGCATTGCCATAGGAGTAATTTCCGGTGTAGTCTAAAGAAATGTACTCTCAAGTTTTCTAATAAATATTTACTTTATTTTTTTTATCTTAGGTAAATTACCTCAATTACACTTTGCTCATCAGCCACTATGTTTTAGATAGCAACAGTATTTAAAAATCTGAAATTGGATGGTTATGGAATATAGTTTAATAATGTCTGATATTTTCAGTGTTTACTCCTTTGTCGACTGCAAAATATTTTTAACGTTAGCTCCACTAGTGTCTTCACTTTCTCTTCGGCTGCACCTATTTGCAAAGTAACTGTCTACCAAAATACTACATAAATTATAATTATTATATAAGAACCTGTTAGCAATCCAACTTCAACTGGAACTGACTTTACAGTATTTTCAGATGAATCTGTCATTGTTTGCTACTTCACGAATAAAATGTAACAATTCCAGCTACTACAAAAGCCAAATATTTATTCGAATGGAATAAAACAATGTACATTTATCATAAAATGAATCGGAATGCACCATTTTGAAAGTATTGGTCTAGTGTAAGAAATTTACAATATAGTTTTCATTGTTAGTGAAATCCTGTATTTAGTCACATAACTATATATTCTAACTACAGATGTTGCCAGCAAGTGTCGTCGCGGCGAGGGTTATGTAATTGGCAAGCACAAGCACGAACAAGGTGTAGCAAAGTGTGAGTCAATTGCAACAGTCTGCGGTCATAACTTTTGTCGGTAACTAGATATGTATTAATTTATCATAGCAAAAGTTGGCATTAATTCATTGACTTTCATTTCCAAACTGACAAGTAGTCGGAAAATCTGAAAAATTTGGCCCCATCTGAAAAAATTTTAATTTTTCATTTTAATTTTAATTTTTAAATTTTTATTTTTGTGTGATACACAATTATTAAACTGTTGAAGATAATAATAAATATTTAATTTGCTTTAGGGATTTATCAAAACCTGTACAACACTGTACAAACCGAGCCTTTACTATGGCTGAACGATTCGCAATTTCAGTTGAAAACTCGATATTTGGTACGTATTTATGTTAAACATTGAGTTTTAGGTAAAGGAACTTTTTCATTCAAAGGTTCAATACAATTCGATTCAGTCAACAGTACCGATTCAGATACCAGTACGGTTACAGAGAATGCCCAGGTACGTAAAAAATCCAACCAAAATTTTGTCGTGAAAGTCAAAATGTTAAAATATTTAGCCCACGGATAGACCTGAACCACAAAAAAAGAGCGACTCAATGGAAACAGTTTGTAACAAAGGTGACAAGTCATCATAAATGAATTTCCACATATGTAATAACCAATTTTTTTTGTTATCCGATAAAGCAGTAGTTTCAGAATCAACTACACCAACCAGATCCTCACAGCTTGATGAAGAATATAACTCGGGAGAGATACTCACACAGTTTGATGAGGAATATTATCTGCAAACGAGCACGAATACTTCATCCAACAGCTTAAAGAGTTCTGACATTGATCCAGAAATCTTGCCCCAAATTCAGATGCTTCTGTGGAACGACGATACAAATAAGACGCTTATTTCATCGAACGTTTTGGTTGACAATCGAAACGAATCAGATGAAACGTTGACACAAATTCAAAATGTAATAGAAGAAAGTGACATATTTTTCTCTTTCAGCGATGATTCTGACATTATAAATCACGAGGGGGAAGAACGGAGGAAAGGCACACTACCTCAAGTTCGAGGTAGTTTGAATATTGATGATGTATCGTTAAGGGCAAGTACAGCCGTTGGCAAAGATACACCTGAAGAAGACGTAGAAACTTTACTTCAAATACAAAGATTTATAAATGAGACAGAAGAACCAAAAGAGAAAGATATCATTTTCGATTATGGTTCAGGAAAATCAAACAAAGAGATTATCAATACCAACATGGAATCGCAGGAAACCGTCTCACAGATTCAGAAATCTATTTCTTACGATGATATGCCAAAATGGCTTCCACATTGTGGTGATATGACTTCAAAGCCGAAAAATTCTGTAGACAGCAAAGAGAAAAATTTGCAGGATTCTAGTGATGACGATGACGATGACGACGACGACTTACTAGCAGTCTTGACTTCTTCACCAGAGAATCCCTTTCGAAAAATCTTACCTAATCAAGTTATTAATAATGGATCACCAGCTGAGAAGTTGTCACAAATCCAGAAGTTTGTAACTAATGACAATCTCTCAAATGCACCTTCTACGACAGAGAACACAAAAAAGGCAGGAAATGAAGATAACGATCCAGGATTTTCAAATTATTGCGCTATTGATAAATTACCAGAACACACTTCCTCTGTAATTGCTCTGAAGGAATTTAAGTATACAAAAAGTGATAGATTAGGAAGCGATAAATCACCTAGTGATACCCACCTACCTCAAATTTTAAGTTCCGATATTAAGTCAATGTCGAAAGGACTTACTTTACAAACAACTTTAAATGATGAAAATACAAGTTATGCTGGTGAAAGTGTAGAAGTTTTTGAACGTTATACTTGTCGCCACTGTGGATGGGGTGGGCGCACAAAGAAGACAATTACATGCAGTGCTGTTCAAACAGAGCCAGATTTTTTACCAAAGAAAACGTTTTGTGGTATTGGGGTGCAAACTGATACGAAATTAGTAAAAGGAAAACCACGGGTAAAGGTTTTTAATGCACTCAGTTCTTCCGATTCTGAACTATTACCGCCATCGTCACCAATAGCAAACAATGAGAACGAAGTCTTAATTTTGCCTACTCCCGTAAAGGTTTTTAATGCATTCAGTTCTTCCGATTCTGAACTATTACCGCCATCGTCCCCAATAGCAAACAATGAGAACGAAGTCTTAATTTTGCCCACTCCCGAGGCCAAGAAACAACAACTTACCGGTAAAAGGAAAAGCGATGAATCCGGATACTCTATGAAAAAAGCTAAAAGAAATTTGTTTGATTCCTTCGTTCGTGAGAGATCTCAAGACAGTCTTGTTAATGACGACGAAGATATTCCAATTATTGATCTTGAAAAGGAGCAACAACAGGATGAAGATTATGTTACCAAGCTCGGTAGACAGATTTATCTTCAAGAAATAGGTGCTAAACAAACCAAAGAAAATGAAAAAGGTATTTCACATTATTTCAATTTCTTTAAATTTAATTTCTAATGTTTCGTTTTAATTTTGTTTAAGGATTGACTGGAAGACCACGTTCAATTAAGGCTGTTAATGCGGAAATAGGCTTGAAGAAATTAGATTACAAACAAGGCTAGTTACTTTTAATATTATTTTCAAAATTATTCATCTCAATAGGTTTGTTTAATTCACAGGCGATAAAAAAATGCCATCTCGGAAGCCCGATTCCTTAAATTTAAGACGAGATTTAAGTAACACTGTAGGTTCTAGGCAATAATTTTTACAGAATAATTTTAAAGGTGTGCAATAATTCTTTCATTTATAGGCAGGAGAGCCATTTCGGAAAAATGTTTTCAGTCTCGCTAATGATTGGTTAAGAAGTTTTAAAGAAAGATCATCCGGCAAGCAGACCTCTAATGATTTCGATCCTACTCCGTAAAAGTGCAAAGTGACTGTAATCATAAGGATTGATCTTTTATTTTAGTAATTTTTTTGTTTGTAATGTTTTTGAACTGAATTGACATAAAACTGTTAATTACTTTGCTACAAATGTCATACCGGTATATTAACAAATATACCAAAACAATTAAAGTGTATACCAGTATATGTAATAAAGTAAATCCATTTAAAAAACTGAGTTAAAAGAGTTTGTATATCGACAAGTAGTGGTACTTTCCTGCCAATGTAGATTTCCTGATAGAACTTCAACAAAAAAATAAACATCCCAAAGCCATTGAGCTGGTCTTGAATGGAGCCAAGGTTTCACGTTTTAGTTTTGTTCACCATTTACGTACACGTTCTAACTACAGATGTCGCTAGCAATTGGATAGTGATGACGTTTCAAGTAGCGGGACTTCTGCACAAAACACCACTAGAAGTTAGAACTTCAAATCAAAGGAACGGGTATTCAACTGTTGGCATAACATCTAGGAATAGATTGTAATTTGTCTACACTTGCCTGTTAATCATCAGATCGACTTTTGGTTAAGTTCCATTCTTGTCTGTTAAAATGGCAGCAAGCGGGATCTCGGAACAGCGAGCCCAAAGAATCGCTACAAAGATTCAGGAACTTCTCAAATGTTCACTTTGGTAAGTGAAAAAACTTGAATAGTTTTATAACCAATGACTAATTTATAACTTTTTATTCGAAGTTTAAATAACATGCGTGACCCAATTGCAGCAGTTTGCAGTCATAAGTTTTGTCGGTAAATAGATATTTATTTTTTATTACAAAAAAACATTGGCATAAATTCATTGACTTTTACAGAAAATGTTTATTAGACAACCAAGTCGGAAAATCTGAGATAATTTGCCCGATATGTGATACACTAATAACAGAAAAGTAAACTCTTTCAATTATTAAACTGTTAAAAATAGAAATAAATATCTAGTTTTCTTTAGGGATTTAAGACCAAAACCTGCCGACCACTGTATACCACGAGTATTTACTGCTGCTGAACGACTATTAATTTCAATTGAAAAGACATTCGGTATGTTTTTTAAAAACATATAAGTTTCACATAAAAGAAACTTTTTTTTATTTAAAAGGTCTAAGAAGTGTAAGAAGTGACTCAGTCATCAGTTCAGCGGTAACGGATAATGCCCAGGTTTGTAAAATTTCCAACTGAAATTATACCGAAAAATATAATTACACAAATATTTAGCCCACGGAAGAATCTAAACCACGAAAGCAGAGCGGCTTAACGAAAACAATTTGTAATGACGGTAACAATCTTCATAAAGGCATTTGCATACACCTAATAATCAAACCTTTTTGTGATCAGACGAAGCAGTAGTTCCAAAACAACCCACACCAACCAGAACCGTACGAAGAAGCTCACGCCTATCAAGCGACCGAAGCACCGAAGTAGAAGTTGATAATCAAACAACAATACTCACACAGCTTGATGAGGTGTATAATTCCAAAACGATACTCACACAGATGGATGAGGAGTATGACGTGCACATAGACCCGTGTACTTCATCTAATAGCTTACAAGTTTCTCGCATTATTCCTGGAAATGAGACTAGATCCAAGCGATCTGTTTCTTGTTCGTTAACTACGTCAAATAGTGACACTGTATGCCCTGAATCAGGGCCAGACCATGATAATGCAAATGAGGCACTACTGGAGTCTCCGAGTGAAGATAACTCTGAATCGTCATCCGTTCTTGCAAAAGCCCAGCCAAAAAATTCAAAAAAGACTACAAACTCAAAACAAAAAGCGGAAAAGGAAATCATATCAACGTCAAATAGTGACACTGTAAGCCCTGAATCAGGGACAAACCATGATAATGCAAATGATGCACTACTGGAGTCTCCGAGTGAAGATAACTCTGAATCGTCATCCGTTCTTGCAAAAGCCCAGCCAAAAAATTCAAAAAAGACTACAAACTCAAAACAAAAAGCGGAAAAGGAAATCATATCCCCTCATTCAAGTAGAGTAAAAGACCTAAAACGAAGTTTATATCAACCAGGTCGTTTGTATCCCTTGGGACAAAAAGAAAAGTCGGTTGGAGCAGATCCGGAAGACCCATACGAGTTTATTCCAAGCCAGAAACTTTTGCCCGAAAAAAAGAAAAGAGGCCGACCAAAGAAGTCAAGTACAGTTAGCGCAAGAAAAAAAACCAATTTACCTGTAAAACGAACGTCAGTTGAAGAAAAGGAAGCGATTGAAGACTTAAGGCCTCCTGACACTTTTACTTCCAATAATGAAGAAGAGGAAGATTTATACACATTGTTTGTGACCCCTCAATACACAGAAACTGAATTAAAAAAGAAATGTAAAAACAAAATTGGAAAGAAGGCAGGACAGTTCGCCAAACGGTCAACACTAAAACCCAAACGGTCAACACTAAAACCCAACAAAGTGTCAGATGAAGAAGTGAGACGTCTCAATGAGGAAATTGAAGATATAGATACAAGTTATGAGTTGACCATCGAACGATCAACTAATAAGCAAAATGAAACTGCGAATGAGGAGCCAGTTATAAAAAGAACTAGAAGAAATTTGGCTGCCAAGGTTAATCTGGACAATGTTCAAATCTCTCCCGTAAAGATATTTGACGAATTATCGAGTACAAAAAATAATAAAAGTGAAAATAACGACGAAATTAGAGGAAAGAAAATTGACAAATCCTTAGAAAAGAATGAAGAAACGAATTCTTCCTCAAGATGTTCCTCGAGCACATCGTTTACTGAAGAAATGTCACCCTCTTGTTCCGATAGTTCCGATATGTTCAAAATCCCTACAAGTAACGATAAGAAGAACAATTCAAAAAATCCTGCACAAAAGCAGACCTGCACTGAAGGAGTAGAAGATGGTCCCGAAACCTTATCCCAAATTCAGAGATTTTTGCTGAATGATGATACAAATAGACCATCGTTTACTTTAACTGGAGGAACCAAAATATCATCCTCTAGTTCCGAAAGTTCCGATATGTTCAAAATTCCTACAAGCAACGTTAAGAAGACCACTTCAAAAATTTCTGCACAAAAGCAGACTTGCACTAAAGCAGTAGATGATGATCCCGAAACCTTATCCCAAATTCAGAGATTTTTGAATGATGATGCAAATGAAACGCCTGTTTCATCAAACATTTCGGTTGATAATCAAAATAAGAAATCATCTGATTCTCCCGAAATATTGTCGCAAATTCAAAACCATGCAATAAACGAGACTGGAGAAGAAGAAAATGTGCCAAAAGAAACGGAATATGTGAGTCGCAAAGAAAGCTACTCATCCCAACCAGCTGAAACGTTGTCACAAATTCAAAACTTTATAGAAAAAAGTGATGTATCTTCCTCTTTCAGCAGTGAGTCCGACCTTATAGGAAAAAAACAGAGTAAAGTCGGACAAACACAAATTCGAGGTTCTTTGAATATTAGTGATGTATCAACTAGTATGTTAAGGGGAGGTACAGCACTTCGCAATGATACACCCAAAGAAGCCGTAGAAACATTATCTCAAATACAGAGATTTATAAATGAGACAGAGGAACCACAAAATCAAGAAAAAGAAATCAATTTCGATCATGGTTCAGAAAAATCAAACGAACACAATACCAATACTGGCATGGAATCTTCTGAAACTGCATTAGAGATTCAGAGATCTATTTCCGATGAAGATCCACCAAACTTGTGGTCACATAGTAATGTGACTAACCACTCCAATAGGGAAAATTCTCTAGACAGCGATGAAAAAAATTTGCAGGATTCTAGTGATGATTGTGATAATGACGACGACTTGCCATCATTCTTTACTTCTACAAATGAACACTTTCAAAAAGTCTTACCTAATCAAGTTAATAACATATCACCAGCTGAGACAGTGTCACAAATCCAGAGGTTTGACACACACTCAAATGCACCTTCTGCAACAGAGAAACCAAAACAGAATGATTTAGCAGGCAATGAAGATAGCGATCCAGGATTTTCAAATTACTGCGCTACTGATGAATTACCAGAAGTCAATTCTGAAAATGATGTAGAGGAAGTGAACTCTACAATAGGGGATAGGTTACGGAAAGATAAATTACGTATTGATACGAACTCACCTCAAATTTTAAATTCCAATATTAAGTCAATATCGGAAAAGCTGACTTTACAAAAGACTGTAAATAAATGCAATTTAAACGCAAGTTATGCTGGTGAAAGTGTAGAGGTTATTGAACGTTTTTCTTGTCGCCACTGTGGATGGGCTGGCCGCACAAAAAAGACGATTTCATGCAGTGCTGTTCAAACAGATTCAGAGCCTACACCTGAGAAAACATTTTGTAGTATTGGCGTGCAAACTGATCTACCTGACGACAATTTAAATATTTGTGGCGTACAAACTGCTCAACTTTCGGTTCAAGATTGTGGGAATGACAGTAATGATTTTTCAGTGAATATTTATGCTGGGCTGGAATCACAAACACAGACCTTAGTTATTGATGAAGACGCTCAAAGTAATTACTCGCTGGAAGAGGATTTTGTACCTGGAAGTATTGAAACTCCCGCTGTTAATGTTCATCAGAATATTGAAAAATCTTTCGAACATATGAAAAGCTTAGAAAGTGAAGTTAATGAGAATGAATTTGAAGAAAACTTTCAGAATGACATGAGGGAAAGCTGTACTGTTCTTCGAGATCTGAAGTATAAGGTAGTTGCCAAGGAAAGAGAGAAAACTGGACCTGAACGCAGATGCAGCCCGTTATCACAGTCGAAGTCGTCGAAAGTTAGTCCTGAATTTGAACTTGTAGCCCCACCTAAAGCGTCTAGTCATGAACAGAAGGCTGAACATAGTCGTCCAAGTTCGTCTCTTAAAACATCAACGTCTTTAAATGTTAACCAGAAATCAGTAAAAGGAAAATCATGGGCAAAGATTTTTAATACACCCAGTTCTTCCGATTCTGAGCTATCACCACCATCGTCACCAACATCATTCGTTTCAGAAGAAAAAAGAAGATCATTCAGTTCCAATAATCTTCCCGCTTTGCCTGAGGTATGCGAAAACAAAAATTCGATCAATTCCGGTAGGAAAATACGTAAAACAGAAAGCAAAGAACCACAACCATCAACGTCTCATGATGACAACAACGTGGAAACAGGTGACGAAGACTGCTCTCTATTCAGTCCAGCTCCCAATTCTAAGAAAAGGACACGTAGAGGACTCTGTAAACTGAATATTACTGATACAAACAATGAGAACGAAGACTTTATTTTGCCCACTCCCGAGGCCAAGAAACAACGACTTAGCGGTAAACGGAAAAACGATGAATCTGGATATGAATCTATGAAAAAAGCTAAAAGAAGTTTGTTTGATTCCTTGTATTGTGAGAGATCTCAAGACAGTACTGATGACGACGAAGATATTCCCATTATTGATCTTGAAAAGGAGCAACAACAGGATGAAGATTATGTTACCAAGCTCGGTAGACAGATTTATCTTAAAGAAATAGGTGCTATCCCAACCGATGAAAATGAAAAAGGTATTTCACATTATTTCAATTTCTTTAAATTTAATTTCTAATGTTTCGTTTTAATTTTGTTTAAGGATTGACTGGAAGACCACGTTCCTTAATGGCTGTTAATGCGAAAATAGTCTTGAAGAAATTAGATTACAAACAAGGCTAGTTACTTTTAATATTATTTTCAAAATTATTCATTTCAATAGGTTTGTTTAATTCACAGGCGATGAGATAATGCCATCTGAGAAGACGGATTCCTTAAATTTAAGACTAGATTTAAGTAACACTGTACGTTCTGTGCAAAAATGTTTTACGGAAAGAGTTTTATGTGTGTGCAATAATTCTCTTATTTACAGGGGGAGAGTCTAAATTCTGCAAACCCAACACAAAGAAATCTTTTTAGTGTGGCTAATGAAAAATTTAAACCTATAAAAGAACGGTTATCAGACAAGGAGATAATTGATGCTGTGACCGATTCCTATTCCTCTGTTGACGAGGCCAGACAAAAGAAAACAGATAGACAGCTAATAAATGACAGTGATTTTTTTTTAAGCGATATAGAAAGTCCGGGGATAATTGATGATTCCTATTCCCCTGTTGACGAGGCCAGACAAGATAGACAGCTAAGAACTGACAGTGATTTTTCGACAAGCGATATAGAAAGTCCGGTTGTAGAACAGAGACCCTCCTTTGTTGCATCATGTCTTAACGTAATTCAAATGGTAAACATTGGCTTTCATGTTTATTAAACTGATTATAATCTGTTTAATTCCGGTTGCAGGAACTAGTTCAAAAATTAAGTGTGAGAGTTAACGCTGATTTTCGAAATAAGTTTGATGACTCTACAACGCACGTTATCATGAACGCAGGTACAACATTGAAATATTGGAAAGTAGGAGAAAAGGCAATTATAGTTAGTGTTTTCAATTATAGGAACTGATATGACAACAAGCCGAACATTGAAATTCTTGCAAGGCATTGCATCAAAGAGATGGATTGTTAGCTTCGAGTGGGTACAAGCTTCGTTGCTTAAAGGATCATTGCAAAATGAAGTAAATTTTTCTATTTGAAATTTTTTAATTTGCTAAACTAAATTGTATCGATCAGCATTCGTTTGAAATTAAGGGCGATTCGACCCTTGGAGTTCATCTAGGCCCGTATAGAAGTCGAACCATTGCAAGTAAACTATTCAAAGATTACCAAATTTGTTGTTTTGGGAAATTTCTTGATATGTCAAAAGGTTATGTTTTTCATATATTTGTTTTTATACCGTTTAAGAACTTTTTATTTTATAACTATAGGTGAATTAGAGGATTTAGTATCTTTTGCAGGAGCCAAACTTGCTTTAAAACCATCACAGTTCAGTTTTAATCATAGTTGGCAGGCAGTGACATTGTGTCAAAATGTGGAGAAGATACATAAAGGTAAATATTTTTAGAGAATTTTTACCTAGTTGATAGTTAATAAATATGTAATACATTTCAGAGTTTTGTTCCAAGTACGATACCATAGCAGTTTCCCGAGATTGGTTCTTAGATAGTTTAGCACAATATAAGATAATGCCCATTCAAAAATATCCTTGCATCTTGCCAAGTGATGCTACGAATTAATCTTTTTTTTATACACTTTTGTTTGAAAATGTTTTTGAACTGACTCACAAATTAGTGATACACATGTTATGTTATCAGAAATACCAAAAAATTGAAGTATAAGAATAATTATTTCTATAAAGTAAATACATTTAAAAACAGAGTTAAGAGTTTGTCAGGGATTTCTATAAATTTGGCGTGTACTGAACAACTGGACACAGCAATAAAAAAAACCTGCTTTGGAAATACCTGTACTCCACGACGTTCTTTAATTTTACAAAAAAATTACTATTTGGAAATATTTTCTTTAAATCCTCTTTAAAACCACAGAGACAATTGCAGCTAACTACACGGTAAAAGTATTTAATTACTGATTGCGATAACGAGTTAATATTTAATATAACTTTTTGTTTACTTAATGGAAAATGCACAGATGGCTGAATTACTCAATGTCAAGACTCTCCACGACGTTGAACTTTCATCAAAACGTAAGAAGATATCAAATTCCGATAATATTCACCTGAATGGCAATGGAAAATTACGGAATATGGAAGATGGGAGTAGCGATCCGAGTCAATCAAGAGGTAAAATATGGAAAAATTTGTTGTTCATCAGTTTTGGATTTCTGTGTTTATTTACCGCGATCAGTTCGCTACAAAAAATTCAAAGTTCACTCAATCAAGTGGATGGTCTTGGAACGGCTTCTTTATCCATCATTTACGCAACCATGGTAAGACTTTAAGGTAACTGTTTATTATGAGTTGATGATTCTATTTTTTCTCTAGGTCATTTCTTCTATGTTTGTTCCTAGTTTTATTATTAATAAAATTAGGTGTAAATGGACGATAGTTGCGTCCATTTTGATGTATTGTGCATATATGGCGGCTAACTTTGATGCCCAATGGTATACTTTAATACCTGGTGCTATGATATTAGGAATGGGAGCAGCGACTCTATGGAGTGCTAAATGCACTTATTTAACTCAGGTTTGTTAGTTCATTGAGTTTGGTTGCATTTTTGTGTTATGACACTTTTTTTTTATAATTATTTAAATAAGGGAATTAAAAAGTTATAACGCCAGTTTATAAATTGTTTATAAAAAAAAAGTTATATTTTACTTTCATAAGGAGACCAAACAAAATTAGTTCAAATAAATTTGTTAAAGCGACAGACTTCACCGCACCAAAGGTGAGGTTGAACGGCACGACTACGTGATCCAGTCATGTAACGAGATTACGAACTCAACTTATTTTTATAAGCTATCGTTATGACTAAAACATGAAATGCAATTTCAAAACAAACTATTCTTACTATAACACCAGTTTCCCTCTTGTGTTCACATTGAAGTAACGCGTAGACGTAAATTTGCTAAGTAGCAA